>JABCKH010007893.1:0-22472 GCA_018851285.1 Lyophyllum semitale | reverse complement strand
CGGAAAGGGAGAGAGAGATCTGATAAGATAAACGATCGCTTGCATAGACCTCGGTCAAATGTTTTTGACCGGTTCATTGTTTGCTAACTCAACGAAGCACTGACTTATCCGAAGTCCATTTGTGTCACAATCGAATTCCCTGGCAGACCTTCGTCCCAGCGAGCCTCGATCTCCTCGACGAACGATACCCTTAATGAAGATGTTTTCTCGCACATCCTTTCCTTCATCTTTGAGTCCAAGACACTGTACACCATCGCTCGTTCAATCCCATCATCACATCCACTTTTCGGTGCAGTCTTGAGGCGTCTTTGCCAGCTGCCTATCCCACTTCTGTGCGATGAAAAGTCAGAGGACATGGAACGAGCTCTTGATTTCCTCTTATCCAATTCTGAAACATTCACTAACCCTTTCCCGGTCGCGGGTGCCATCCGTCATCTGGTCATCGCATCCAGAACTACCTTCGAGGAAAAAAAGGACGTAGTCTTGAATGAACGCTTGACCGACCTCTTCCGGGAGACTCGAAATCTCCAGGTCCTGGATTGGTGTGGTACAGACCTTAACTTCGGCTTATCGCGGGAAACTCTTCGTGTCCTTGGAGGCCACCACAGTCTCAAGACGCTGCGGGTAGAGTGTGGCATCTCCGCCCACCCTTTTGATGACGACCCTAACGCGTTCGAATGCACCTGGAAGTAAGTACCTGTTTTTACTGCTTGACCATTTGTTAATCGGGAACATCTAGGATCAACGACTTTGTCTCCATGTTAGGACCAAATTTGACGTACCTCGAACTCAGAGGGGTCGGCTTGCCAATGTACGAGTCCCTCGTGGCATACAAAAATATATTTTCCTCCTACCACTTTCTTGAATGTTTGTCTTTGGATCTCACCGAAGGAGTGTGGGATTGGGATGGCATGGGGTCGCCTCAAGCTGGAGCGTCCAGCGCGTTCGTCTTCACAAACCTCGGATTTCCTGCAGTCAGAGAAGTGGCCATGCGTGTGGGCGATTTGACGATCAGTGCTGAGAGGGCGGGTCCTATGGACCTTGTAAAATGGGAGCCCATTACATCCCTTGCCTTATTTGTAGATCCGTGGTGCGTGTTTCTCTTCGAACATCCCCAGTGATGTCTGACAATGACCTATTGCAGCGTTTTCTGGTGTTCCGTGCGCAGCCTACAGATCTTCGCTGCGCTCCCTCCGGATAGGTTCTCGTCTCTCTCTCGCCTAGAGATCCAGGATACCACAAGAAATGTCGCTCCCTGGAAATGGCCTGATAATAATTTCGATCCCAATGGCTGGGACGAATCCGGAAGATGCTACTGGGGACTAGTTCCCCGATTCTTGGCTTCCGTGCGATCTGGTTCACTCCCAAACCTAGTGAACCTGTGGGTCAATCAACAGGTGTTATGTATGCCGAGGGGGACCCCGGCAGACTATCATCTATTCAGCGACGATGTCAGGTTCTATGACATTGGCGAGCTATGGATCCTAGGTGCCGATGAAGAGGAGAACGTGCGAAAGGCCGAGTGGGTATCGATACTGCGCTTGGTTTTGGGACGATTGGAGAGTCTTCGAGTTGGGTTTGGACCGATGTCCGCTGATGAAGTGGGTCTCGCGTTAGACTGTTGCTCTCCCGATAGGCTCGCACAGTTCGGATTCCAGTATAGATGGCAGATTTCTGAACGGGAATCAGTGAGTGTCTCCGCCACCGAAAGCAGGCATTCTGGCTGAGACGTATGGCAGATAATCTCCTCCGCCCTATTCGAGCAATTAGGAAGGCTGCCGAAACTTACGGACGTTCATTTACTTCAACCTCGACCACGCAGTGAAGACGTCTATAGATCACCTCTCCACGCCAGAAATGGAAGGACACTCGACGACATCTCAGCGATATTCAAGTCGAACCCCAGTCTATGTCGTGTTGGTGTCGGGCAAAACACGGTCTGGGAACGCCGGTCATTCTCACCCACTACCTCACATGCACCAGTTGCATCGGATGCTATCATTCTCGTTCAAGACGGGTACAGGGATCCGCGGCTTATCGTGGATGGGGCGGTGCCTAGGTTCTTTGATATTGGAGTATTGAAGACCTATTATGGAAACACCGAGTTTGAGCAGCGACCATTGCCTAGTGCTGAGATTCGAGAGCTCAGAAGTCTCCTCGGGCGTACCTTGCCGTCACATTAACAAAGCACTCTACAGAAGGTATGTCGTTACGACTTTATTCCTAGCATCTATTCTGACGACCTTAACGACTCAGTGAACTTTTTGTATAGACTTAGAAAAATTCTTCTTCGTAGCCGCTGCGTTCGTATGCATAAATCATAGCTCATGCATGGACACCCACATATCCTGCTGTGCACCCTCCAACAAGCCTAATCTTTGGATCTGCGACGCACGGACAATCTCTTATAACGCATATCTGTCAATTGATTGTCCTAATGAATAACGTTCTTTCACATCTCAGATCTACCGTCCCGATGTATCACAACCCACCAAGCCTGAATGTATAGTGGAATCGCCGCACGCCAGTCTCTCAGCGGCAGGATAGGCGCTACCCGCCGTTCGACCCGGCGTCTGGCCAGTGGAAGGAGTGTGATTTTTAGAGTGCCAATAGTTGAACTGTGGGTGCCCGATAGTCACGCTCGGCTGTACCAATACAAGCGCACCCATCCGCTCGCTGCACCTCGCATTCAGGACAATTCCACGATCGCCGTGTCTGAGCTTTTCCCATTATGTCAATTATGTCTCGCTCAATCTTTTCGAAGCTGCCAAGTAGCTCACCCACTTCCTCGAGCTCGCCAACCCAGCGTTATAGAGGCATTACTGGAGCATCTCCTCCATGTTGTCGCATACTGTAGGTCGTGGCTTTCTCTCCTCGGGAGCCCTCTTCCGCTTCGTAAGCTTCTTCAACGGTGGACCACTCCAGCCCGTTCTCGTGTATGTTATTTTCAACGGCCTTTTCCACCTCCAAGTGGTCCAATTACTCCCATGGATCATGTCTCCGTCGGCAGCGCTTCCGAGAAGGGTTCCAACTTCCAAAGTGTGACACTCATTTTCCACATGGTCCTGGTGTCAACGCGGCTCGCTAGCTCTTATATGCGCACTGATGTGAACGGGAGAGAGATAACGGTCGAGGCATCGAGACAGGGCCTCCTGATGGAGGGGGATGTTAACTAGGTGGCAGGGGCGATAACGAACTGCGGATGGTGTATCGTTGACTACCTTCAAAAGACACAAGACAAATGGACGCTTTCACGTTAGGCCCACGTATGTGACGTCCATTAACTTCAACGTTCAACCATGGTGGCTGCCGGATTGTAAGTAGCTCCAAGATAAGATTAGCGATAAGATTGATTTGTGTTGCCTCGGCTCGAGGTTGACAGATGAACCGTCGACGCCCGTACACAACCATGGGAGCTGCTATGCGCACTGATCGCCTTTAGAATATGGAACTCATGATTCAGGTTCGTTCCACGTTCACGCTCAGAGTGTCAGCCGATTATTGAAAAACTTGAGGATGGTTGCAGACCACAAGACAGTCCTGAACTTCGAAATTTGGAATCAAGAAACACAAATCTAGGTCGACAGCGTGAGATGGATGCGCAAAAAATCACTCTCTCAAGCCACTCTAGCCTGTCTAGGTGCTTTCCCCGAACGCGGTAATAGTCAGCCTGGGCCTCAACTGGAACGTTCCTTGTCGTCGCTAGCTATGCGGGGCCCGGGCTGTTTCACGACGCCGCAACATGTGGTGCTGATACAATTTCGTGCGATTCCAGAGAAACGATCCGACGTTACCCGCACGTCTTTCTAAATGACTCTGTCTCTCTCTGTCTGCTAAGTCGCCATTACGGGGTAAGTGCCTCACACAATAGAATGCCAAGCGCGTTACATGAACCACATCGGAGCGCTGATTACTATTTTCTTCGATTCCAGAAAAACACTCCTGATCCATCCAACATTACACGAACTTCAATCTGAATATGTCTCTGTCTGCTCAATCGCCATCCAGTAAGTTTATCTCTCTCACACGATGAGATATGAAACGCATTGCACCTCCTGTTAGCATGATCACCCACATCTTGGGCTTTCTGAACATCTCGCTGTGCTTTTGTTGCTTTCGCGGTAGCGTGATGCTCCTCGTTGGGATGTTCGTGTCGATTAGGTCCTTTATTCTATTATCGTTTCCATAACTCAGCGCAGTGGGGTGTGTTTTGCATCACTCAAGAAATGACCGCCTTGTTTCCTCTCTTCGAGCAGCCTCATAAAAGCGTCACTCGACTGATCTCTAATCAGAATGGGACGTAGGTACTTTATGTCCAGCGAGCATATTGCTGCATATAGAGGCCCAGGGTCGATAACATATATAGCCCAGTGCCTGCATCGGGATACTTCCTGAACTCGGCGTTCCTGAGTGGCACCGTGCTGCGTAAATCTACTCTATCTTACCGCTCCGCAGCTTACTGCCGATCACCGCAACTGCCAAGCTTTGCCAAGCCAATGCAGGGAGCCCCTTATAGGTGACATACATGCCGTCGGTTCCGAGGCACCTCCAATTCAAGGCCAATTTAATACTATCTGCAGCCAAGGATATAAGAACGAGGCGATGTTCATAGAACCGGAATGTCTTGCGTAGAATGATAAAAGTTCTATTCCTCAGCGAGACCCTGGCCATGAAAGCTGATTTGAGAGAGACTAGCGAATATTCAATGTGCCAAGCAAATCTGGTGGGACCGTGTCTTTAAAGCTTTCGGCTCAAAGAAAGTTACAATCACGCTGAAGATAAACGAGTGCCGCCGGAGCACGAGAGAATTGATGGTGATGCATCTGGACAGGATCGAGCGTCAGCTCTTTCAAGGGTCTGTTAGGAGCGGCCAAAGAGGTCAACAGGCTGATCAGTGATAATGACGTTCTTTGGGGCATCAGAAGTAGATCGAGCAAACACATCGAAGCCATATCCAGAGACAAAAGATAATTGGCGGCATAAAGGGAGGTATTACATTGGATTAACTCCAGAAAGGATGCTCGCCCGGCTAAATATATGAGACCATAATGAATGGAATATCAGTAATCAGGTTTATGCGGTTGACTCAGCTGCATTGAAAGATCGGGGTACGGCGGATATGAGACGAACAATTCCTTCAATCCATTGAGAAGATCCCTATGGTGACGAGAGTCCGAGCTGAACGCTAAGTAGTAACTTGAAGTGCAGAACCAATTTTTTTGGATGTCTGAAAGTATTGATTAATTTCACCTGTAGTGCAAACCCAAACGTTGGCGCTTCATTTCTAATTATATAATGAATTTAGGCGCAGGGCGAGGATGTGCGAATTTCGAAGAGGAAGTCTGCTGCTTTGCGTTGTTTGGGGTTGTTTACCTGAAATATGCTTTCCAAACAAGTCGCTTCCAAATTTCGTGTAAAGTAATATTGTCCCGAATGTTGAACGCTGATGAATGTCTACGGTCTATGCCCTCGTGCGGCTCAGATCTCCAAGTCTACTTAAGCCAGTTATCTCTATGGTTGTAAACGGCACTCTCATTCTAAATCACGATCAGCTCTTTTCGTCTCAGGCTGGATCAACCTCTTCCTCATCATGGATGGTTGGTTACATGCATCACTACCTCAAGAAAGATGCTTACAATTGGACGGAAGTCGTTACAAGATTAGAACAAGGAGCAGCACAAGATATATATCCTCAAGTGAGTCACCTTTAAAACTAAGTACTACGTTACAGTGCAGTGACGATTATCAATGTAACGATCCCACAAGCTCCTGTGACGATATTGGACAACTACATAATGACGGTGTGTGCCCGCCTCGTCGCTAGCATCGAAGTGAGTTATAAGAATTGGTCAGTTGAATAATTTAGACTAACATGGAGATCAGCGGGCAGTTGCCACAGCTCCGTTGGTAGCTGTGATGGATGGGCCTTGGCTGTCGAGATGGGAAGGTTTCAGCGACAGAGAGGTGTATATCCGCATCACTTACGTCCACACTATTGTCGTCGTTCTATCCACGAAATACGGAGCCGTATTGGCGATAGTGTGATAGACTTTCTTGACAGTAAGGACTTGGCCTCCCTGAGGAGCGGCAGTCTACGAATCTTGAATAACCGCACGAAGCTGGCTCGCAGAGAATCACGACGTACCACAGCGCTTGAAGCAAAAACAAGGGCGATAACAGAGAGGAGAGATTTGTACAGCATCACTATTGCAACGGGGGTTTAGACGTTCAGGTAAATTACTCGGACTTATAAGTATTTTGATCACCTCATCCAAATTGCGCAGTGCGCTTCTCTCAGGTTCCCAGCAACAGCGCTGACTCCCGCGCTCGCCTGTCGCGTTATCAGCAGACTCTCTGAAAATGCCTCAGATTGAAAATGCCTCAGATCTGCGATCATATGCACTCCCGGTTCTCACTTCCGTTCGCTTCTATCAAGGCACGCATTGTTTTAGCGAGCATCGAACTTGCCGCCATGTTAGTGCGACCCTTTCCTACCAAACGTTCCTTGTAATTCCTTCTGACCAGGCAACAGATGACTTGTTTGACGATAGGCTGGTCTGACATGTCTCTGAGAATGGAGATAAGTCCTTGGGGCTGTCGTATGAGCAACCTTTACGTCTTCTAAGTACTCACGCTTCCTAGATAAAAGAAACAAAGGTCCTCAAATCAAGTCCCAAGATCTTCCTCATTCCAGTCATCGGAGCAATGTTCTTGTCAGCTTCCTTTGTGCTTTCTCTCATAGCCGGCACGTATGCCAATGTGATAGGTCCCGTTGCTGACCTGCACATCATCAACAAAAGCATCGGGCCTGATGGCTTTACGCGCTCGTTCGTTTCTCTACTCATCATATCAAGGTCGCATGATAATTGATTGCTTCCCTTCTCTTTAGAGCTGTCCTGGCTGGGGGCAATGCGACCAATGCAGCTTTCCCTGGCCCCCTCATTGTTGGCAAGAAAGTAAGCCACTTTTTTTGCGTACGACTTGTTTTCCCTTCTGACATCGATCTCAGGGAGACAGGTTTCAACTGAATGTTATCGATTCGTTGACTGACAGCACCATGCTCAGGAGCACTAGCATCGTACGTCAGGTGTTTCAACGCTTGTTCCAACGTTCTGACTATTTTCTTGCAGCATTGGCACGGCTTCTTTCAGAAAGGGTCTAGCTGGGCAGATGGTCCTGTAGGTGCAACGCAGTGTCCTATTGCGCCCGGAGCCTCGTTCTTGTACGATTTCTCTTCCGCGGGCCAGGCCGGTACTTTCTGGTATCATTCGCATTACTGTAAGTCGCATTTTCTACCACTTCATGGTGTCTACTCACTTTAATTTCTCACAGCGACACAGTACTGTGATGGCCTCCGTGGTGTTTTGGTCGTCTACGACCCGAATGACCCAAACCTTTCTCTGTGAGAACCCCTGTCAAAAAGAGATTATGATGACTTTCTGACGAATTCAAATTAGCTACGATATTGACAACGGTACGTTTCCCCTCCGTCTCGGTTATTTGACTAGCTCTCACGTCGATCTTTCAGAATCGACTGTTATCACCCTCGCAGATTGGTAGGTTCTAACACATGCATTTTTGTTGTTGACCGATACTCATTGTTGGATCATCAAGGTATCACACCCCAGCCCCTTCAGCAGGCTTAGTCCCTACTGCAGACGCGACCCTCATCAACGGTCTTGGGCGGACCCCCGGCGGCGCGACATCCCCACTGGCTATCATCAATGTGGTCAGCAAGAAGCGCTACCGTTTCCGCCTTGTCGCAATCTCTTGCGACCCCAACTACATTTTCTCTATTGACGGACATACTATGGTAGATGGAAGAAATTCGAAGAAAGGACGGCAGCCTGATATTTTGATCATCAGAACATCATTGAAGTTGACAGTATCAATGTCACGCCGCTGACCGTCGACTCCATCCAGATCTTCGCCGGTCAACGGTATTCATTCGTCCTCACAGCGAACCAAGCCGTTGGAAACTACTGGGTCCGCGCGCAGCCTAACATCGGCACGGGTGTCGATTTTACTGGTGGGATTAACTCGGCTATCCTTCGTTATGCCGGCGCTGCTGTCGCTGACCCTACAACGGTCTCTGCCCTTATCAACCCGATGCTTGAAACTAACCTGCACCCCTTGACAAGTCCCGGTGCTCCTGGGGGTTCCGCCCCCGCCGATGTCGCGCTCAACCTAGCCATCGCGTTGAATTTCACAACCTTCAAATTCAGTATCAACGGGGCTACCTTTGCCCCTCCGACTGCTCCGGTCTTATTGCAGATCATGAGTGGTGCCCGTACTGCGCAGGAACTACTTCCTGCAGGGAGCGTTTATACCCTCCCAGCGAACGCTGTCATCGAATTATCCATCCCCGGTGGCACCCCTGGCGCCCCGGTCAGTGCATATATGACTTGTACTTGCATACCACTCACTCGTAGTTCGATAACAGCACCCTTTCCATTTACACGGCGTAAGGGCTATAGCTGCCTTCGTGCCTCTGGCGATAGTTGGGCTGATTGATTTCATCTAGCACGCATTCGATGTTGTCCGCAGCGCCGGCAGTTCTGTATATAACTACGCCAACCCAGTACGCGTTCAGAACCTGTTCAAGCTTTCAGTGAAGCTAACGTTTCGCGACAGGTCCGTCGCGATGTTGTCTCAACGGGAGCGGCCACTACCGACAACACCACTATCCGTTTCAAAACTGATAATCCTGGCCCATGGATCTTGCATTGGTGAGCTCGTATCAAAAGTCCGGTATTCGCATGTTGTTAACAGTTATGCTATGTAGCCACATCGACTGGCATCTTGAGATGTCAGTCTGACCAATTCTTCCAAGTGCCTGGGCACTGATACCTTACATTCTTTTGCGTAACAGCGGTCTCGCCGTCGTTTTTGCTGAAGATGCAGGTACCGTTTCCACACAGTCACGTCCCAGTGAGTAATTAGCTGCAAACGTCGTGGCTTTGGCGTCTGTACTTATTCATTAATTAGCTGCATGGGATAATCTCTGCCCCACATACAACGCCCTTCCAGCGAGCAGTCTATAAAGCCCAGGATCGCCAACAAGTCAATGGCCGTAACAACATTGCAGTCGAATTGAAGGGCTTTATGCAGAGGGCCCCAATGCTTGACGTTATTCTTGATCTATCTTCTAAGTGTGTATTCTAATGAAATTCAGTGAATCCAATTCTATTTAACGGTGCTCTCTCGTAACATGGGCTACAACGATACTCGAAACCTGTTTTTGGCAGGCGAGTGTAACTGCTGGGGCTCGGAACTAAATATTCGATGAATGAGTGAAGGATGCGCGAGAAGTTGAGCAAGACTCCTTGAGAACTATGGCGTCTCAAAAGCTCGCCTACGCTTGATCGTGAACGTGCGCAATATGTGGGAAGGGAACCATACTTGGCTCCAACTTGGCTCCAGTAATAACAGCCACTGACATCTGATAGGATACGAAATCGGCGGACTTCGCAGTAAGCAGTCACCATATTCTCCCCATTGTATTCTTCCCAACATGGAATATATAGTGGGGCAAGTCAAAACATTTGTATTGGTAGAAGAAAATTGCATACATGTTTGCTGAGGATCCCTCCAATTCGAGGCTCCTTCCATGATATCAAGCATTCTACATGGAGCTTTGTCAAAACCTCCAGTTTAGCTATAGATGATTAGAATTTGAGGTAAATAAAGTTAACAAACCAACCAGGAGACAGCGGCTCGCGCGAGGAAATATGGTATAGAAATAATAGAAGTATATCAAGACATGCATAGGACATTATAGCAATGGCACCAAGGTAATGGTCTCCAGCATGCCCTGCAATATACACTGGACCAACGCACTGTGGTCACCTGAAGATGCCTGAAAATTCACACGAGTTATTTCTCGAGTTGAAGAAAGGCTCGAATTTCTCGAGACTACATACATACCTTGTTGATCGCGGCATAATATTCTGGACGCTCAGTCAATGTGATAGAGATTGGGGGGTACCCGTGTTGAATGAGAGGGATTGACGCGAGCAGCCGCACCAAGCGCCCGTTCCCATCCTGGTGAGAAAGAAGCGCGCAGTTAATAGAACCCACGTCGGACTGGCACCAAGTCAACCAACATACATCGAATGGATGGCACCTGACGAGTACTAGGTGAATCCAGCTTGCTGTTGCAAAAGGGTTTCGCCACGACTTGATCCACTGCTAGAGAGCGAAACCCCAGTGGAACGAGGTAAACGAAAGGATAACGACCGCACACAAAAAAAAGTCTTACGTTGGCCATCTTGCAGATATACTGGACCTCCGCATCGACCTCCGGAAACGGGCAGCATTCTATCTTATATGCACCCGTCACGATGACAGTCTTCCGCGTCTCCGTGCGAGTCTTTCCAGCAGGGATGTAATGCAAATCATTAAATCGACAAGTCTCCATGAGGCGTGCGTGGATGCGGCAGATTGCTGCCTTGTCCAGGCCCTCCTTATTTGCAATGAGCGCGCACAGAAGTTGGTATGCCTGACCAATGATCTCACCAGTCAGAATCCTGAGTGACTGTAATTCAGTAGAAAGAAGGAATACATACCGCTAACACATCGTGCAAGATGCTCTTGATCGTAGCGGGATCGTCGACGGCGCTTTGTGGAAGATGATCTACCGTTCCCTCAGAAATACCACGCCGGACCAGATCTTCCGTTGACTAGGAAATAGTAGCTAAAATGAAAACAAGCGGACACCAACGCTAAAAGAGAACTCGCCGCTTTGGTGAGAAAAAAAACGCTCTCGACATGATTGGTCTCGATGGCAAGCCTCGTCAAGTATGCGGTAGACCCCACTGCGGCCAATGCCTGCCATTGAGCTTTGACTTCTTCAGATCCGGGCGGAACATGTGGCAAATTGGTGGGAAACCTGTGTTGTCTCGTCGGCTTCCAAGACTGGTAGTATAAATCTAGCTGATATTAGCGCGCACCACATTAGTAGATAAGAAGAACGTGTCACTCTGTCGCGCCTTGGTCAAGGCTTTAGTGACTTGGTCGTCGACCTTCGCAGAGTATACCTGGATAAGAGCGTCCAAGCCTTTATCGACGATCCCCTTGCTAGACAAGATACTCTGGGCCTGGTGCCAGCGCGGTTTAGGCCTCGTTCCTAGTAGAAAGAGGAGTCACAGCACCTTGTCATAGAGACCAACAGCAAACGGGCCTGATCCAAGGAGAACAAAGAGGTCCGCCAGTCGTACCAAGAAAAATGGGTGTGAATCGGAATAACGCTCCATCATCTCTTCGTACAACAATACCTTCGATTGCATATCGAGTGTTGTGGCATGCATCAATCTGTTACGGTCTTCGGGGGAGATGACGCTCGGTATATCCTGTGAGTATGACAGCTTAGAGAGCGCAAGAAAGCAGGATTGAAAAGTACTTGTAGGGCCCCTGAATTGTACGACATGACGGTACGGGTTCATGCAAGAAAATGTGGAGCTGAGGTCACGGTTTTGGAGCTCCATGTCTGCGGCTAACCGGGCCGGCGAAGAACAGAAAATTGTTGTGTGAATGAATATTGTACAATGTATGTATGTTTAATTTTATACAGATGCCTGCGCACGCAATGACCGTAGCTGTGCCATCTCGATATCGCTCAACGTCGCTTGGCCTGGTGCAACGACTATACTCCGTATTCGGCCAGTGGCATGCCAAGAACGGATAGTCGGCTTCTCTGACGATCGTGGACGCTCCAAGTCTTTATTCACCTCCCGAACATTTAGAACCACACGGTTACCCATGACGCAAGATAGTGCCACCGAGAATCCGATCGGAACTTCCAACAGATTTTGCTGTACTCACGGTCAGTTTTGCATGCATTTAGAGAAAAAGTTGGGGCTGGAACGTACAGAGGCGATTATCCAGACTAGGAGGTTTGTGAGGTATGTGGCGAACATACTATAGAATATCGGGTAGATTAAGTGACAGATAAACGGCGGAAAGATGGGCGACTAACATGAGGAAATAGAGTACTGAATCGCGGATGAGGATGTTGACCAGACGTCGTCCCGAACGGTAAGGCGAAGTTGACGACCTGAACGTCTCGTATCCTTTATATAGGGCTAGTCCACATAACAGTGTCTCGAATGCTAGCATGGGGATCCAGAACGCGAAAAAATGATGGGAGATGTTAAATGGCACACAGAAGATTAAGTTCGGAGTGAGCGGAACGGCGGTTGCTTTGTGAATAGAATTAAGCTCGCCACAGTCCTCGTAGAAGAGATATCTCAACATACCTGTTATATTAGACAATACAGTGCCCATGACCGCTGCGGAGGCTGCCGTTGCAATGATAAAACAGCTTCCCATTAAAGCCAAAACCTTTTTGTTCAGAGAATACAGTGCGTAAAGTCGCATCTGTAAAATGACTAGAGAACATTATAAGTCGGAAGTCGGGACAGGTAGTGGTGATAAGCTGTGTCACTATACGAACCTTCCGCTATCATACCTGCGATTAAACCTGTCCAACCTTGCCAGCGAAAAAAATTAAGGCCTAGAACGCACAGATCAGTCCGCAATTTCCACGAATAGTCCTGCAAGTGAAACTTACAGCTGGTAGAAGGAAACCCTGTCACGTCAACAGATCAGTGTAAACATAACCATTTGCCACTCACAACTAAAAAGACATGCGCAGGTGAGGTGAGTATTAACACGATTGATATGAAGATGGAGGCTTACAGAGTGCGAGAGATGAGGGGAGAAAAGACCTAAATTAAGACTAGTTAGTTGTCAGGTCCGCTCCGAGGCAAAGGGCTGGAATACCGTAGGTGTTGACACTGTTGTTGGGGACGAATAGGTGAATCAATCATTCCCCGATAATACATACTACGATTGCGACGTACATAACGGATATCAACGCATAGTAACGATTCTGGTAGAATGTAAGTGCTGGAATGACTCCAGTGTTTTGATGACGCACCAAAATAAATAACCCCTTCCCCACCGACCAAGGTCTTTTCTGCAGTACTCCAATCAACAAATGGTCATGGCGTTTTCGAAGAGTGGTTACCCAGATAAATTCTACCTGTGAAAGTTAATCAGCGAAGTTACGCGACAACAAAGAAACAACGCACCTCATCATCAAGAGTCACCACTTCGCGTGAAACCAATCAGCTAGGGGTCCCAGGGCGGGGCGCAGAGGACAGACGTACAATGATCGAAGAGAATAATCGTCCCAGACGCGACTATGCGATGATTACATTCTTCACAGTATAGCCCAAAGTACGAGGGACTCACGCTGCGAATAGCGAATAGCCTGGATATCATGTATGGCAGAGGTGATAAAGCTGACCGCGCCCGTATGGTTCATCATGTAGCGACCTTTGCGACAACTATGCCAGGACTGGGGAGGTTCAGGTGGGAAGTTAAGACCATCAAGAGACTCATCAGTCAGGACGATCTCATATTTAAGTAAACCTGTAGGCGCTGACACGGCTTCCATTGAAAGTGCGGCAATCGTGGGCTCTCTGATCAGGCACCGATGGAGAAAAAGGGCCGTCCCCCAGAGTAGATAAATACAAATGCTTGTCTTCGCCAAACTTGGCAACGTTAAAGCACCCGAGCCGAGCTTTTCCTTATAAAGGCAAGATCGGCCAGGAGTATCGGCCTTCCTCGGCCTTCCGGATCGAGGCAATAATTTGAATACACTGGGGTTGGGTGTGAGTATCCAGGCGGCGTTTACGTGGGCTCGACAAATGAGGGGGATGCAATATTTCGGGCTCCGTGGGGCTGCACCCAGTCACAAGTGAAAGTTTTGGTGAAGGAGTATCGTCGTTTTCAGATAGGAGTTAAGGCCGCCATCTGCATAAGTCAATCAATTACAGCCACAAAAGCTAGATGAAGGGGCAGGTACATGAAAAGGAGAACTTACGACTTACGACACGCTTTGGACCAAGGTCCATCAAGTCGTAACAGTCGCGCTCTTGCCTCAGAGATGAATGGACGATACTCGGCGCCGGTGTCATCCGTGAATGCCAGAGATGCGATGCTGTGAACTTTACATCATGCAACACCTTCTGATTGAAAATTCGAGGATAACCTACGTGTACGCTGAGACGTTGGCAGCGCTCACAGCGCTTCGGGAGTGTGGAGAAGTTGGAGCCCATGTGGGTTGTTTTCGACATACAGAAGCACAGGGATGCCGAAAAAGGGTTTAAAACGCAATATACAGTAGTACTAGTAGCGCCTAAGGAAGCTATCAGCTTCTGTCAGTATGATCATCAGGGTGATATGTATCCACAGAACATCCACAAACCGGATATCACCGTATCTGAAGCTGCTCGTCCATTTCGAAGATCAGTAGTCTGCGGGGTGTGGGGGACGGGCGGTGATTTCCAAGTACTAACAATTGCCTGAGACGTCGCCATAAGAATTACAACTTTAAATTTCATAACAGCGACTAAGACAAACCTTGATAACGTCCAAGTTCCTATCATAAGAGCTCCGACCACCCCATACAACACCGATTGCCCTTTTGATGGGATGGTTCAAGCCCGAACACGTTGAAGGGCCCAGATTAATAAAACAATAAGTAATGATAGATTCCGAACTGAAAACAATGCGACGATCGGCGCTAACACAGGTGACCTTCAGTTTGATATGATAGCGTAGCGGGCTTGTGTGTGAAAGGAACAACGACGCTGTACTGTTGAGCGCTGAGTAGGGAAGATATGATTTAGATGATTTAGAACTATTTTAAAGGCAGAGGTTCGAATTCAAACAAGAACAAATATAATTTTCACCACCTTCGTCGCTTCAAGCTTGTACTTCATCTCTTTATATTGTTCAACGCTAGCTCTTTCCTTGAGATATATGTCTTCAACGGTGCCTCTTTTAAATTCGGTCTAAACAAGCCTTCTGTAAACAGGTGGAGAATTGCATACTCATCCGCACTGGACGCCTCTTGTTGTTTATCGGCTACAATTCAGGAAAGGCTAAGATTCATCTAATTTGAGGGCAGAAGGCTCTTAATTAACCCTCCATCTATCTTGCGGTCACCAATTCCAACGGTCCATCCTGCTAGAGTTTTCCCGTGAAAGGCCGGCCCCGCTCCCATTCGGAGCGTGTTCTTTCTTGCTCTACTCCTCTTCGCAGCCCCCAACATTCTGCACCAAGCCGATCCTGATATAATGCTGCCATGCTTATGGCCTGAAAATTTGGATTGGATGGGTAAAGTACAGCTGAACGGCGCCCTCTCCGTTGTGGTTACCGACGCACGCCTTGTGTTTAAAAAGTCGTTCCCCCAAAGGAGATTGAAGACCATGATCGCGGCAGATCAGGTTTGAATCAAGCTTACGGTGAATCTTGTTGGTGAGTTGAATTCATGCACAATTTCAGATCGCAGGTCTTTATCGCAATCGGAAAAAAATAATTCAGTCATTAGACCCTGATTCCTCATGAAGATTCGAATATGCTGGACTTCGCGTTCGCGAGAGCCAAAGAAGTACAAAGTATCGAAACGCGTCACCCTACGTTCGAGCACGTGCTTCTCATCATTTATCCACATGAATTTTGCAGATTTTCAAATTCACAATAGCGGTGCCGACGGAATCGTCTGAGTCTTACCCGTACCACCTTTACAGTTTCCATGGAATCCAAAATATTGCTTGGAAGAGCTGCGAAATTACAAACCCAAGTGGAAGACCTAGAGGCGGAGCTGATTGACGTAAAGGAGGAGCGAGACAAGTTCCGAGAGGAGCTCTCACGGAAGAGGCGGGATGTTGCAAAGCTGACCTCTTTCTCGGAAGCTCAAGTATCAAAGTTGCGGGATCTAGAACGGCAGCTGGAGCGTTTTCAGGTGCGTACCAAGCTTATTTTGGGGCGAATCGCTCGTAAAGCCGAAGTGGCAGAGGAATAAAGACGCTTCAGCTGAGGAGACGATCACGAAGGGAGTTGGCATCAAGGTTGAACTCGTAACCGTTGTCAAGGTTAGTTTTCAGTACTTCGCAGTTTCTACGGCTCTTTGAACTTCGATTCTAGCAAGAATCAGCGAGCGGAGATAGCGACGTCGAGATCGTAGATGCCTTAGCCTTGGTGAGATACCGCGAGACTATTAAGCTTATCGCTCATTCTCCCTGCTAGCCGTTGAAATCTCAGGTGAACATTGGTTGTCAGTGTTGTTGACTTAGCCACAGCCACTGATGCGGACACGAGAAACTTTCAATTCGTGAAGATACACGTCGGAATTCCGTCGACAAGGGGAATGGTGCGGAGGCGGGTTCTTCAACCACAGTGCACTCAGTGGGCTTGCTCTCCTCGACGTTCGAGAAATCCGTTGAAATCTAGCCATCGTATAGCAACAGGCGGAGGGTGGAGACCGTGACAGCGATATCGAAATCATAGACGACCCTTCTATGGTGAGAATGAACGCACAAACGAGCTTCGTTGTTCTTACAGTCCCCCCATGCTCTGTTTCTTCATAGTTCTCGCCTCGACTGCCATCTTTAGCTGCATCTCGAACAGAAAGGCTTAACACACCCACCAGCGGCCAGGTTTGATCCTTCCGCCATCGTAAAATCCAGATTATTCTGATTTGAATCCTGACCCTTGCCAGTCCGTCGTCATTGCCAAGAAGAGAGCTTCAGATGCAGAGGCTCGTACTGCCGATAATCTCCGAAACAAGCGGATAAAGATCCAGGCAGAAGATGAAGATATAAAGCCAAATGTGATGGCAAAGAAGCGTTCTCAGAGCCCAGAGATCGATCTATTACAATCATTCACGCATCTCCCGACACCCCCTCATGGGGACGGACGACCACCCCTCGCCAGGTTCCGTACAGAGTCGCTTGAACCCGAAAGAGCCCCTGGTGTCGAGCATGTCCCTTCCATTTTCGTTGAACCGCCACCTGCCACATCTTTGGACGAACCGTCGATCTTACCATCTGCAAGTACCCATAGTACCGGATTGCCTCCTGCAACTCTGTGGAGCCCATCGAAGCCACCGAGACCGCCACATTTGGAGCCACATTTGGAGCACACACAACGAGCTGGGCCTTCACGTCCCTCAACTCCAGCGATACCCCCTCCAGCTCTTGCAACTTTTGACAACTTACGCCCCAGTGTGCCCCCCTCGCTGTCAACCCCACTGAAACCCGAGCCCAAGCCCATACCGAGGCCAAAGCCTGGAAACGCCGCGCCTGCCCGGTGCCAGGGGCAAAGACCGGAGCGGATTAGTTCCATGTCGACGCCTTTCTCGGCCCCTTTCAGTGCGAAACCTGTTCTTCGTGCACCCGGAAAGCCGGTTGACCCGAGGGTAGCACGATGCGCTTCAAACGAGGGGGGAAATCCCTTTGTGACGGCCACTACAATTGATACTTCGAGTCGATCCCCACCCAGAGCAGGATCGACATCATCACCGGCCGTGCCTCCAGCGGGTGTCTTCGTTTATGAACGAGAGTCAAATTCGATGCTTACGATGCGGAACTTGCCTGGGATCTCTGCTCAATATCCCACAATCTCCGCACATCTTTCACCGACCCTGGGCCCAAGTAGAATCCCTTATTCCGCTGGAACCAGTGCCGTTGCGGGGCCCGATAGTGCCCGGTTGCTCCGCGGCCCAGGAATATCTGGACTCGCGAAGGGAACAGTCGCATTATCGCCTACGCCATCGGTTGCTAGGCTTTCTTTCAGCGCAGAACAGTTCGCCACGTCAACAACCACCGCAGCGCCAATCACGAGGAATCGCTCAGTAACCTCAGGCGAAAATGGATCTGCTGTAGCGCCAGTATTAGCTATAGCACGCAATGACAATGGCCGTCCCAACAACAAACCAGTCGCGTCAAGAAACAAGGTTAATACGACCGTATCGTCGTTGGCCGCTCCAACTTCTCAAGCCGCAGCAAACAAGATCGCAGAAGCTATCGCAGCCAAGGTTTCCGCAGTTAGAAACCCGCTGCCTTTCGGAAGGCATCTAGAACCACCAGATAGCCTCAAGGTACATTATTTTTTTTCCACACATTTCTCAGCCGAAATTTAACCATCCTATTAGCTACACCAGTCCACCACCCCTTACGAGCCCCTCACGATCTTGACACAGGAGGAGAAACTGTCTCGATTTCTCGATACCACGGCTCCCCTCGTTATCATACCGCCCCCCGAACGAACCTCGTTTCCCAGATGGATCTTGAAAAAGTCTTACGGGGGAGCATTGGGCCGCGGCGCAACATTTACCAAGGCGAAGCGTAATGTGACGCACATATTCCTTGATACAGAAAACTGTCCCTGTGTACCTTTGGACCCTGGTGATCCTGCTTTCGTTATTATAGATCACGCTGAGCGGGTCTCCGAGGCGCCTATGTTTTTCCATACGGGAAAGATTTTTTGGGAGTATGGGGGAGAGTATAGTTGTGAATTAGAGCGTATGGATGTCAAACACTTCCGGAATCAGACAGACGAAGTGCGTCCCCTTCTAATGCCTGTTGATTACTTCGTTCGCTGATTCGCGTTCTATGATTTTGCAGTTCAAAGCCCGTTTCGCAAAGAAGTTTATACTTGGCAAGCAGTATCGAGCTCGGTGCTTCACAAAGGAGAAGATAACGCACACGGAAATCACTGAGGCCGAGCAACGAGAAGTCCTTCAGGAGATAGAAAGCGGGAACGAGGTTTGAAATTTGGTTGATGATTACTTTGCGCTGCTGAATATCATTATTAACATTTAGGCGGTGTTTATCGGATTGTTAACATGCGTCGGATATAATCACGAATTCGCCGCTTCGTTACACGCGAGATACCTGGACCTTATTATGAACGGAGGAGAGTCTGAACCTGAGGACGACATCTCAGACGAGTCAGGTTCAGGTTTAGATGAGTCTGACGACGAATACTAGTGAATCAACTCATTTTTATATTATATGTACGTATGTACGGAGTGCTGAGAGTTGCTTGGCGTCAAGAGCACAAGACTTATAAGATAAGATAAGATAAGATAAATAAAGGCCAAGTCAACACTTGTCACTCAATTCTAGCCTCTAGCCATACAATACTCTACGGTAATACTATTCTACGACCTCCGAGGTCATTCGAACTGGATTTCGAATGTATTTCGAAACCCTTCTTACAAAAAACTCGAAATTACAAACTCAAGTTGAAGATCTAGAGGTGGAGCTGACTGACGTGAAACAGGAACGAGACGATTTTCGAGAAGACCTTTCACGCAACAGGGCAAAGGTGGCGAAGCTTACGTCCCTTGCGGAAGCACAGGCGACAAAGCTGCGGGATCTCGAGCGGAAGTTGGAGCGAATCCAGGTGTGTCGCGAAAACCGCTAAGTATAGAGTTACACTTATAACATCTTGAAATGGAACAGCGAGACCAGGAGAGAAAGCGTTCGGTAGAGAGAGCAGCTGAAGGGAACGGCACCACGTCGAGACCCGCAACCACAGTCGAGGTACGCTTCACGATTCGGTACCCTTGTCGACAACTCTCAAGACACAAGAACCAAAGAGGGAACATCAGTAAGTTGGGAAATTATATCCCACGTTTCCGTTGGTTTCCGCTGGTTTTCAGGTTCCCAGCAACTTCGTAACCTGGAACCTGGCAACTCATGACTATGGTAGGTAGAGTGCAAAATGCAGAAGTACGAGATGAGACTAGAGGTAAGTAACTACTGGCTAGTGATGAATTCATGGGCATGATGATCGACATAGTGGTTTACGAAGAAGGAATAAAAGCTGTCCAATGCGTTGTGGTGAGAGAAATCATCAGGGAGCCTCGTGGAGCCGTAGACAGGGAGGAGATGAGCTCCACGAGCAATGGTTTCGAGCGGAATGACTTGGACATTGGGCTCTCCCCTCCTGTCACACTCCAACTGAACTGTCCACATACCTGTGTCAGGATCAGGCTCGTCATCGTGGATGAACCAATTGATCAAGGCACAGGAATAGGTTTTGTGATGGTACTGAAACGAGAAGAAAAGGAGGACCCGCCCGATTTCCATCCCCTCCATTCCGGGCTTTGAATCATCTAGAACGACGAAAACAGTATCACGACGTGGCTGACCATAGAAGCATGGAGTTGAACGGATTCGTTCGTGACACATGCCACCCGCTCCGCATAAATCACTGGGTGCATAGAACGTGGCCACAGCTGAATGGTACACCTTAATTTCTCCTTCAAAACGAGGGCAGTCATCGATTACCAAAGGGAGTGGCTGATCATGATGGTCGATCGTGTAGAGAAACTGGTGAAAGGCAAGAGGAAATTTCAGTTGAGAGATGTGTGAGGCAAGCTTCTTGAGATCTCGTGGATAACCATATTCTAAGGATGACCATCAGAACATAACTTTTCAAACCGCTGCGATGGACTTACGAAATTTGGCTGCAAGATTTACTACAGATAGTGCACTTGTTGGATCACCTGTCGTGGGCCCACCATCGTCCTCTTCCTCTTCCTCATCAAGGTCTGAGGTAGCTGATATATCCTCTGGATCACCGTGATTGCCTTTCTCTTGAACTCTACTCACAGCCGTCATATAGGACGATGTTGTTCCAACCAACATCCCGCGGTCCGAGAATACCCGACGTAATGCAGACATTTTCTCTAGCCGTACAATAGTCTGAAGCATTTGGATAAGCGCGTGGTACCGACTTGATCGACGCCATGGCTCCTTCACTGCTTTGATATGTTTCGATTCGGTGATGGAAGAGCAAAGGCCATTCGGAGAGCCAAACAGCTGAATCGAGCGATAGAAATGCTTGAGAGCATGTTGGCGTGGCAAAGATATTGTGTCCCGAACCCCTGCCTCGATGAAAATGTTTCGGAGCTCGTGGAACTTTTCGACACTTTCACGAAAGTGTTCCAGGGCAGGTGCCGTGATAGCATTGCGACGGGCGATGTAGCACGCATCCATGAAGGTTGCTATACTCTGAACCATAGCGGACGGTATATATCCAGCTATGGCAGCAAGAAACACCTGTAGATCACCATGAGTATCAGATCGAAAGCTGACAAACTGACATGCCTTCATTAATGCCTTTGAATCATCGCCCGTCCATTGATTATAGTCTCGGCCATCTGGGAATCGTCGAAGCCCAGGGAATGGAGGAACGGCTGAGATACTAGACAGCTTGTCAGAAAGAAATAGAAATATCAACTTGAATGTAAATACCGGTGGTCAATGTCCTCTATAATCTCCAACGCCACTGTTTCGCCATGAGTTATATGCAAGTAGTCAGCCACCCAAGTCACAAGGTGATCCTTGAAGACTCCTTTTATAAGCTGGTGCAAAAGGTCTGGTGCGAGGAGTTCATGGATGTCCGCCCGCGGAAACCCATGTGTGAAAGGCTGACAAATTATGTTAGCCTTAACGACCAGTACTCCCACGGAGAGGGAGAAACAAACCGCGATATCATGCCGGATTCCAAACTCGTCCCAGAGAAATCCTGGATCAAAAACGGTGATGAGAAAGTCCGTTTTCTCATGCGAGCGACAATGACTTCCAGGCCCATCGAGGTTTGTTGGCAGCGCGTCACACCTGGAATATCTGTCAGATAACACAATAGAGCGAGAACGAAAGCCATATGTACTTGGGACACCAATTCGAGACGATTCCCGAAAGCCACACTTGTTCTGGATAATCAGCAATATAGGGTCCAAGGCTAAATATCGCGCGGCGGAAATGCCCATCAGGACACTTGATGACCTTTGGCTTCTCCATATACGGCTTGAGCAGGCTGAAGCACAACACACTGGCAGTGTGATATATCAACACTCTCTAATCAGAGGCACCAAGTTGAAGCATCAACCTCTCTAACTCACAGGGAGCGTTGATACATCGACCTCCTCCAAAAGCAGCAACGGGAGTTTCAAGCTCCGCTGGTCAGTCGTCGGTCAGCGTGCTATGCGCTGAGGCTGCACCAATTAGTCATCCCGCCCTGCATTATCTATTTTTGGCTCATACTAGGCTGGCCAACCGAAATTGTCAGAAACCGTCGATTGCTGTACTACGTAGTTCAAATACATGCTCCTCTATCTCTGGACTGTCATTCTAAAGCTCTACCTAAGCTGATACATGGTGCAGTCAAGCGCGGTGTAGAGGGGGGACTGCGAGT
Source organism: Lyophyllum semitale (assembly GCA_018851285.1). Taxonomy (NCBI): domain Eukaryota; kingdom Fungi; phylum Basidiomycota; class Agaricomycetes; order Agaricales; family Lyophyllaceae; genus Lyophyllum; species Lyophyllum semitale. Next base: position 407 of record JABCKH010007893.1, on the reverse strand, counting down.
ATATCCCCGCGTTCGTCGTTGCCCGGCAGGTTACCTTAACCACCTGTTTGTAGACTCGAGCCCGTTTCCTCACCATGCTCTCATGCACCCTCAAGAGTTCCAGTCTCAAGAGTGCCTGCAACGGCAGGTATCTCGGGGGGTCGGGAGCTAAATGGAGGCCGGCGTGGAGAAGGGCAGCGACGGGGCTGGCACCTGGGGTTGGGCAGAGGAGTAGGGGAAGCTGGTGTTGGACCAGCATTAGGGTCGATAGCGGGTGGTAGCTGCATTGTGCTGGCATTGTTATGTGCTCGGGAGGAACCGGGAGCCGCTGGTGTTGCTACGGAGAATGCGGCTAACGCAGTGCTGAACAGCGTGGGGCCGGCATCGGCTGAGGAGAGAACTTTAGTAGGAGGCTTATATGGGGGGAA
>JABCKH010007892.1:0-22555 GCA_018851285.1 Lyophyllum semitale | reverse complement strand
AACACGTTCATAAGTCGATCTTTGATATACCCTGATCACCTTGAGACATACATATCTTCCTTGGAATATTCCTTTGTAGATATCCGCATAGGTTCCGCTTCCCATAGGCTGACCGTCAGGTCGCTGCACATCTGCAAGATTAAACAGCGCGGGGTACAATCCGCTTTTCGATGAGAGTCGCTTTGTGGCTACCACGAGGTTGCGTCGAACACTGCCTTCAGATGGCTCCGTTCTCAAAATCTTTAGAGAAATAAATACCACCGTTCAGGTAGTCAATAAACGCGGGACCGTACCAATTGGAAAGTGTCGAGGAGAGCCTGAGCTTCCGGTCCTCGGCAGGATAGGAGTCGTCGATACTGATCCTTATCCTTGAATACTGCTTTTAGCGTTGCGCTGATTGTGTCAAGGATTGCGATAATGTTAGTTTCTGGCGACTCCGCTGTTTCTCTAGGGCGTTCCCACCGACCGGTCGCCGGTGGAAGGCGCGGGGTCAATGGCTGTGATGAGGTTCTGCGAGTACTGGTGATACTGTCTACACTTGACGTCCGCCGAGGAAAGAGTGAAAATGACGACGCTGAACTTCTCGGTAAAGACTCCGGATCATGTCGGGTACCTGCTAGTTCGAATAAGAACTTAGAGACGTTGACTGGAGTGTCGGGAATGCCATTGATGATCCCCCACGCTGATGACTGGGTATCGTAGAAGGAACAGATTTTGCACGTATAGGTGTGTGAGATTATCTCCTTCTGCCGTCGTCCCGATTCCTCGCTTGTAAGGTTCCATTTCGCCGTTGCGATTACCAAGTTCTCGGCGATTTCACTACGGCACCATGCTTGGAGTTGCACCTGAGCCGCGCTGCCCGGCGCCAAATACTGCCCAATCTCGAGTATATACACGATCGCGAGCCTTCTTTGAGATCCAGGCGGCAATCTGACATCGATTTTAGTCCTGCCAACAGAACACTCTAAATCTGCGCTGCTCACGACTGTTTAATCCAATCAGAAAGTCTCTGAAAGATTGCATGATCCTGCATTGGTGAATCGAAACCCGGTGTATCAACAAGGACCACATGGCGGCCGCGATGCGTGGGATGGTCGATGATGAAGGGCGATATAGATCCAGTCTCCGGATTCAAGCTATGCCCAACCGGCGCTACATCATGACCAAAAGCAAAATTAATAAACTGTGTATATAACATCAATAAGCGAAAGCGCTGAAATTCGGAAACCCACTCACTGTGCTTTTTCCAGCTCCCGTCCTGCCCAGTACGCTAGAAATCGGCAATCAGTTAGACGCTTTGATGGAATAAACACGTCGGAGCATACAGAATAAGAGTATCATCCTAATGCATATCTCCGTGCTTGAGCGGCGTGTCGAGGTTCAATTCAGCCGTCCTATTTTTAGTTGGTATGCGACTGCGAGTGTGCGACATTGCTTAATGGATGCTGAACCAGCTTGCAAGGGCTGAGCGCTGAAGGGTCACGAAGACAGTCTTTCCAGAGGAATCAAGAGCCACGTGGTGAACATGAGGATTGCCCGGAGTCCGAGATAACTGAGGCCAGGCAGGTGACATGGATATTAATGTAACGCCATAAGTTTAAGGCGTTTACTCGCGCTCAGTATGCATGCACCGTCATCGTGTTGTAAGTCAATATCTGTGCTGAAAGAAATTGCAGGAACTGGGACGAGGAACAGCTTGGTTTCCAATCTTATTAGCGTCGTCCAGTTCACACACACAAGCTCGTTGGTGGAAATTAATGCCATAAACGCCAGAATTTGATCTTCACTCGATGGCTGGGAGCAATAGTAGAAGAATGTAGGATGTCTCAAAGTGCCAGTCTTGGCGCCCATGGATGTGACAACTTTGTGCCGTGACAAATCACATGCACATCTTCTCCCAAACTCCTCCGACCACCAACCGACCACTAGGCTTTCTGAGTTTCCCAGTCACTTTTCTCAAAAGCTGTATAACGACATACATGATTGGCATTCGACTTCTTAACTGCGCGCGTTTTTTTCCGAGCCCCTGCTGATATTCAGCGAATTACATGGAATATTAGGGAATATTGGTATAAACTTCCCCACCCATACATCAATGCACTTGCTCGACCGAGACTCAGACGCCCATACAGATATTGATGTGTCATTCAACACCGACACGCCTAGACGATAGTCCTTGAGGCTCGACCATGGATTTAAGGCATACGTGCGTTGTCCTTCTATTAGAGTCTTTTCTGTTGTATGACGTCTTTTAGATGTTCCTAGTACTGTGCTGGACGTTCAGCTTTTGGCTCTTTACCCACCCTATTGATATTCTCTGGATCCTGAGCGATCTAACTCAATGCAACCCTGTATCTGCTATCTGGGATGGCGGGCGTAGTTGGCATCCTGCCCCAGGGGCAGGGGTGCGATTAATGGGGCTAGCATGGGTTTGTGGCAAATTTTCCTGCACTCCCGAGTGTTCTCAGGCTGGAAAATAGGTCGGCTTACTTTGACTAGCACATACACTGATACTAGCATTGACCTTCCCTTTTAGTTTCGGTCTCGCAGATCCTCCTCGAGCGTATTTCTTCAAGTTGACCCTTTCGACTCTAGGAAGGTGTGTTCTTTATCGACGGACCTAGCTGAAATCTGTCCATAATCCAGTTAGGCTTGTTGCAATGCCAATAGAATGTTTGACGCCCACACTCAAATATTGATTTGACCCATTAATCATGTGCACACCCATGTCATTTTATTACATGCTCCCTTTTATGATCAAGGATTCGTCCCAACGTAAATCACTCTTCTCATTCTCGTGTGCAGATATCAAGCCTTCTCACGCATATTTGCCGGGCGCCAGCAATTCGAACGCCCAGCGCTTACTGCAAATGGTGGTTCCATATCACCTGTCGGTCGACTGGCCTCACGCTCACCACGTGGTTTTACATTCTTCTAGCTGGCATTCCACAGATCTTCAACGCATTGAGTTTAACATCTATCTCCCGATGTTCCGCATGGGTCGCAGCCCAATAGCGAAGAAAAATGAAACGAATCTCGACACGCCGCTCCAGTCCAAAGATATGCGTGAAGACGATACACTCGCTCTGTAGGCTTCGGCGTATCGCTTCCAAACAATTCAGCTTATTGCCCCTTTACAGCGTATTGGGCGAGGCGGGTGCGGGAAAGAGCACGGTAAGTGATCTTATGAATGTAGGCTCTGTTACTCATTGACGTCGCCCCACAGTTTATCAATTATGCTATACAACGTGATGGAGCCCTGGTTGGGCACAGTCTGAACCCCGAGACTAGAGCTATATCGCCATTTATCGCGAACCATCCTACACACCCTGGCCGTCGTTTGATACTCGTTGACACCCCAGGGTTTAATTCAGGATTGTGGGACGATTTCGCAATCATTCAGAGGCTTGCCAAGTGGCTTAAGCAATCGTGAGCCTAAAAAATCACGAGCCGTTGTCGGCAGCACTAACTCTATCCAGGCTACCGCCCAGATCTCGAAGGAGAGTTGTGATGGTGTATCTGGTCGACGTTAGTCAACATAACTGGAAGGGGAGCGCAGGTCGGACACAACTTCAGACGTGGTGCCGCGGAATCACTGACAATTTGGTCATCGTCACGACGAAATGGACGCTTACACCCGAGGAGTCGGGACGACGGCGGGAGAGGATTATCTCTGATACTTATGGGCGCAAGATCCATTCCTTTCATAATACCTGGGCATCAGCGTGGAAAGTCATCAATAGCATTCCTGATAGCCCGGTAGACGTATCCGATTTCCTTTTCGAACTAGCCGGTACTCGACACTTGGCGAAGGCTCGTGTGAAAGATTCCGTCTCCCGATCGTTGTCATTGCCACCTCTTCAATTTGGGGTTGGTACCCATCACCAGAAGGATTCTTCAGTCACCAAACATCCCTCACGACCACCGTCGATTCCGCCCTTCTTTCGTCGGCTAATCGGAGGAGATACCAACCGCCGAGATCATTCCCATCCAAGCTCACCTCCGCCTTTGCTAGGGAGCGACGGGCACGAAACGGACAGGCGCCGCGCCTCGTCAAGCTCTCAGAAATTATCCATAACGCCCGCTCCACCGACGGGGTACGAGAGGGAAATTGATGGAGGTCACGCTTCCGCAGGCCATCTACAGCTATTTGCCACATCTCCGCTAAGAAGTCATCTAGAGGAACCCAAGAAGGGTCCCGGCGGCTCAAGCGCCCCACAATCATTCAACGCTGTCGCGGAAGGGGAGAGGGGTCGTGGTGTGTCTCTGGAGACCGTCGTCGTTAAGAGGCTTGAAGCAATCAGCGCGAGGCTAATGACGGCATTTAACGACAAAGCTGAGTATAAACGGCTACTGTCATGCCGGGGATCGGAAGCACAAGCCCTCTTGGACACATTTCAGTCGGTAAGCTTCTATAAGGTTGCGTAGATTGGCCCAGGGGTAATCAATTCCTTGCACAGATTTTGAGAATCAGCCAACCTGAGGGTCATGTGCGAAGAAGCTTCATTGTTGCGACAAAACGACTCGCGTCCAACGCCGATCTTTACCCTGCGCTGTTCGATCTCCCAGACGTTCAGCGATATGAGGACCAGCCTGTGGCTTCCGGAGGTTATGCGGATATCTACAAAGGGATGATGAAGGGAAAGGTTGTATGTCTGAAAATCATTAGGGTATATCAAAGATCAGACTACAGTCGTATGCTCAAGGTCTGCTGTCGGTTTCATCGACGACCATATTATTTACTTATTCTTGATTAGGTAGTCGCTCGGGAAGCTGTCCTGTGGGGACAATTGTCGCATCCGAATCTCCTTCCACTTTATGGACTATTCCGATCTGGCACGCAGCTATGGCTTGTCTCCCCTTGGGCTGAAAGCGGAAATGTTAAACTGTTCCTAGAAGCTAATCCGTCTGCAGATCGTGTTCTGTTGGTAAGATAATGAGGTTGTCCTGATTTCGGAAACTCATTACTACACAGTGCAAAGACATAGTAGGGGGTGTCGCCTACTTACACGAGAACAATGTCATTCACGGCGATCTCAAAGCGGTGAGCCTTGCCTGATTCCAACCCTCAACACAACTAATATGGCTAACTTGCTATCAGGAAAATGTCGTCGTCGATGGATCACACAGAGCTTATCTCACTGACTTCGGCCTCTCAGCGGTAGAAGACAAAGAGATCTTGTTCTGGGCCACACAGTCTGCAGCTGTATCAAAGGGGGGTACTTATAGATGGCAGGCCCCTGAGTTGCTCAACCATGTGTCCGCCAGAAACGAAGAGGAACCGAGCTCCGGACCCCCTACCAATACCCAAGCGACCGACATCTACGCTTGGGCCTGTGTGTGTTATGAAGTGAGTCTACTAGAAATTACGCAGACAATAACGGTGCCTGAAGCACAAAATGAAGATATTCACAGGGCATGTTCCTTTCTATGAGTACTCCAATGCACGGGTCGGGTTCAAAATCAGGCAAGGTGGCATAATTCCAACACGGCAGGAAGAATCAATGGAGGTATATGCTATGCGGGGCCTCACAGAGGACATGTGGGTACTCATGACGGACTGCTGGGCAGCTGACCCAGCCAAACGCCCGACTGTCCAAGAAGCGCTGTCACGGCTGGCGACCGTACAACCTGAGGATCACAGGCCATCGGGGGAATGGAAGGCCGGACCAGCTATGCAAAAGAAAGCTCACGACGATTCCGATGTTCCTATCACGCTAGAAAGCCTCGAGGCGATTATTGCGAGGGATCTCCGTTAGAAAACGTTTATGGATCTACCCTGTGATTCTCTGTTACATTGGTAGCCTACGCCAGTCTCGTATCTCCTGGGTTTGTTATATATCGCGATTGCCTTCGTAGCTTTTGTGGAGGAGTCCACTGAGCATTGTTTGGTGACAACCAAATAGAACCCAGTTGCGCCATCATTTAGTAGCCGTGCACCTCTTTGTCGCATTTCAAGCGTTCTGAAATTCTTGCAATTTCTTCTAGTATTGTCATCCTGTGATTCCGACCCCTCCATGATAAAACTTCAGGGCTCCTCGGGTTGAGTTTCTTATCCTGCGGAAGCCGCTAACCGGCTCCTCGAGTTTCAAATTCTCGTGAAGCCTTCCCCTCCTTCAGATACTAAGGCTTATCTGCATTATTGAATCGATCGTCTATCATTGTATCACAATGGTAATTGTGAGGCGGAGAGCCTGAGGCCTTACTCCAAATCGTGCGCTAGTGTCACCTGACAGGCGAGGATGCTGCTGATTTCATTCCTGCTTGATTCCTGCAGTTCAACACGTGTCCCTGCCATCCCTTCTTCTACACTGGTTCACTATCCCTCTCTCTTTGTCGCGCAATATGAGTCGAATGGCGAAGAAAAGTAAGGCGGAGACCGACCCGGATCTCGATGTGCCCCTCAAGCTGGGAGATATGCATCAAGACGATACTCTTGTGCTGTAAGCTGCGGCATGACCCTTCAGAATTGTGTGGCTGATCGCCGATTTTCAGCGTGTTGGGCGAGACAGGAGCAGGAAAGAGTACAGTAAGTTATTTCGAATGTCGGCTCCGCCGCTCACTGATGTCGCCCCACAGTTTATCAATTGTGCTATACAACGTGATGGAGCCTCTGTTGGGCATAGTTTGAATCCTGAGACTAGAACCATACTGCCCTTTATCGCTAATCATCCTACACACCCCGGCCGTCGTTTGATACTTGTTGACACCCCAGGGTTCAATTCAGCATTGTGGAACGACTATACAGTTATTCAGAGACTCTCCAAGTGGCTTAAGCAATCGTGAGCCTAACAAATAACGACTCGTTATCAGCAGCACTAACTTTAACCAGATTACCGCCCAGGTCTTGGAGGAGAGTTGTGATGGTGTACCTATTCGACATTGGGCAACATATCTGGAAGGGGAGCGCGGGTCGGATACAACTTCAAACATGGTGCCGGGGAATTGCTGACAATTTGATCATCGCCACGACGAAATGGGAGCTTACAAGCGATGAATCAGGACGACGGCGGGAGCGGGTTATCTCTGATATTTATGGGCGCAAGATTTATTCCTTCCATAATACTCAGACGTCAGCATGGGAGATTATCGGCAGAACTCCCATTAATCCATTGGACGTCTCCAACTTCCTTTTCGAGCTAGCAGGTACTCGACATTTGGCGGAGGCGCGAGTGAATAACTCCGTCTCCCGATCATTGTCAATGCCACTTCTTCGAGCTTGGGCGACCAGGGTAGATAGTGTTGGAGGTACTGCGCGCACAAATACGCCACAACTGGAGCGCGCGCTTCCTGGAGCGGGACAGGATCAACCAGAAGAAGCTGAGGAGTCGCCGGGAACTAGTGTCCTTTCGAGGCTGGAAGAAATACGTGCCAGGCTAATGACAGCATTCGTCGTGGACCACGAGTATGAAAGGCTGCTATCCTACCAGGGACCAGAAGCCCAAGCTCTCCTCGACACATTGCAATCGGTAAGCTTCTGTGTTTCTGATTTACACTTCAATAGCACGGTAATCAATGTCTTCTCGGAAGATCATGAGACTCGGTTCATCCGATGGTCACTTTCGACGGAGCCTCGTCGTGCTTATCAAAAAGCTCTCATCCAAAGTCGGCCTTTATCCCAAGGCGTTTTTCCTAACGGACGTGTGGCGCTCTGAATTGGGACCGGTGGCGAGTGGTAGTTATGCAGATATCTACAAAGGAACGTTGCAAGGGAAGCTCGTCTGTCTCAAGATTATCAGGGTATACAAAACATCATCATATGAACGTATCGTCAAGGTTTGTCTTTTGATCATTGGCGTTAAACCTTAAAACATTCAATCATTTTAAGCCAGATAATAGCCCGGGAAGCGATATCATGGGGTCAGCTATCACATCCAAATCTTCTTCCGCTCTACGGGTTATTTTGGTTTGACAGGCAGCTGTCACTAATCTTTCCTTGGGCTGAAAAAGGGAATATCGTCGAATTCTTGAACGCAAATCCGGTCGAGGACCGTGTGCTTTTGGTCAGTTCATCAGGTTGTTTTCATTTCGGGAATTAATTCTATCAATATGCAGTGCTTGGACGTCGCACGAGGTGTTGCACACTTGCACGAAAACGACGTCATCCACGGTGCTCTGAAAGGGGTAAGTTTCTATATATCTAGATATGGCGCTACGCAGTCGGCTCAGCCTCCTCCGCTGATAGATGAATGTCCTGGTAGATGCAGCTTCGAGAGCTTATCTGGCCGACTTTGGCCTATCAGGGGTTGAAGACCCTGATATTTTGTATTGGGCTTCACAGTCGTCAGCAGCAGCAACGGCAAGCGCTGTGAGATGGCAGGCTCCCGAGCTCTTCGAGTACGAGCCATCCGGAAACGAGGAAGGCTTGGGAGGGAGCTCTGGACCTCGTAATACTATGGCTAGTGATGTCTACGCATGGACATGTGTATGTTATGAGGTGAGTACGCAGGTCAATCGGGATACAACTCGCTCCGTCCTCAGAAACACAAAAATATTCACAGGGCGCCTTCCTTTTTTTGAATGTCATGACCTTTCCGTCATGGTCAAGGTCAGGGAGGGTGCGCGTCCGCGGGCATCCAAGGAACAGTATACTGTATGGGGTCTCACAGAGGAGATCTGGGCACTCATGAATGACTGCTGGGCCCGAGAACCAGCCAGTCGTCCAACCATTCAACAAGCTCTATCGAGGCTTGATGCTCTGCGACCGAAGGACCATAGGCTACCAGGGGAGTGGAAGGAGGGACCGGCTATGCAAAAGGAAGGCTTGAGCGACTCCGACGTCCCTCTCACACTAGAGACCCTTAACGATATTATTACGTTGGAGGCTTCGCGTTGATAACGCTAAAACATCTACTGTCATCGCATCACTCGTAATATCAGTCACTTTACAAACTTTGGTGGGGAAAACGTCAATGAGGACTCGTTCGTGCTAACGTTTCAGCCGAAAAGCAACTGAGCGCAAGCAAGAACGTAAAGTTTTGTTCCTAACTAAGCACCATACATGTGTCTAGTAATATAGATAAGCATTCGGCCGCGTATACTAGTTCAAGGCCTGCCTTGATAAAATCACATTAAGCTCATCTAAACTAAGGGAGATAGCAGAGCCGCTGGGCGTTTCCTTCTGCATAGCCGCACCAGGTTTCCATTCTCCGGGTGGCCTATAGTCTTCTGATTGGACGGAAAACAGCCGAGATACGACTTGCGCGATGGTTGGGCGCCTCACTGGATCGCGTTGCCAGCAGTCATTCATAAGGTTCCAGATGTCGTCCGTGAGACCCCACGCAATGAACTGCTCCGCTAGCGCTTCCGGTCGCGTCGGACGTGCGCCAGCGCTTACTTTCATCATGACGAGATGGTCGCGGAAGTATTCAAAGAAAGGGAGGCGGCTTGTGAATATCTTGCATTCCTTGTAAGCAGAGGGACATGCCACGAGATTGACGTAAATGCTCACCTCGTAACATACACAAGCCCAGGCGTATACATCGGTAGCCTTGGTGTTGAGAGGTCTGGGGCTGACTTCAGACCCGTCTTCGCTGACCTCGTACTGAACCTCGAAAAGTTCGGGAGCCTGCCATCTGACGATGCCCCCTGCCGATGCTACCACGGATTGTGAAACCCAATCCAGAACCTCTGGGTCTCCTACTGCGGAGACACCAAAGTCCGCGAGATAAGCCCTGTAAGATCCGTCAACCAGAACACTTGTCTGAGACGATGCAGCTTCAGCGAGAGGCAATCTGAAAATGTGTAAACTCTACCCCTTTGAGATCGCCGTGAACAATTCCGTGGTCATGCAAGTACGCAACACCTCGCGCGATGTCGGAGCTCTATCATGTAACGCAGTCAGTTTTCTAGACTAACGAAACGAGCTTGTGCTCTGACCAACAGAACCCGATTCGCTGTTGAGTTTACTTTCAAGAAATCAACGATAGTGCCGTTTTCAGCCCATGGGTAGACTAGCGCTAGCTGCCGGCCAAACCAATACAGCCCATACAGTGGAAGGAGATTCGGGTGTGATAACTGTCCCCATGAAATAGCTTCCCGAGCTAGTGCCTGATCAAAGTGAGGTTAGCATTCGCGGCATATCGTAGATGAAGTAGCGAACATTGAGAATGAATCGGTATGACGATGTCTGATACACCCGGATAGTCTTGAGGCAGACCTGTTTCTCTAGGTACATCCCTTTGTAGATGTCTGCATAGCCTCCACTAGTCACGGGCTGTTCATCAAGTCGCTGTACGTTTGACAGATTAAATAGCGTAGGGTAAAGATTAGTTTTGGACGAGAGTCGTTTCGTAGCGAAAATCAAGTTTTGACGACTATGGCCTTTGCATAAGTCCATCTTCAAGATCTTCGGAAACGGTTGATTATCATAGCCCAGGTTCTGACAGACGCAGCGCTCACCGATTGAAATGTGTCCAGGAGGCCTTGCGCTTCGGATCCCCGACAGGACAGGAGTCGCGTATACTCACGCTCATCGCTGAACACCGTCGTTAGCCTAGCGCTGATTTCCTCAAGCATACTATCGACGTCGGTCTGCGGAGACACCTCTCTTTCTTCCGGGGATCCCCGCATGGGCACGTTCAGTAGACTGCGGGTTACAAATAGTCGGGGGATAATTCGGCGAGTAGTAGGATCGCCATCATCCGTCGCTGCAGTCTTTAGCATGAACGACGAGAGTAATCGTGTAATGACTGTTGTCCACCAAAAAGAAGGCACTGGGAGGCAACTCGATAGCTTGTGTTGGAATTCAGTGATATTGACCAAGCCACCAGAAATACTGTCGATAATTTCCCATGCAGACTCCTGCGTATCGCGGAAAGCATTGATCTTATACCCATAAGCCTTGGAAAGGCGTCTCTCCCGTCGTTGTCCTGCGTCCCTCGCTGGAAGGTGGCTCCATTTTGTCGTTGCTATCACCACATTTTCGGTGATGCCGTGCCGCGACAGGTTCCTAGGTGACATACGACGTTTGTTCGTACGTGAGAGATTCTGGTCGATCCCGAATACATAGACTATCCCAACCCTCCTCAGAGAGTCGGGCAGAAAGCTGAAAGTAGTTTAGTCCAGCCAAACGGTTCTCAGACCCGGGACACTCACGATTTCTTGAGCCAGTCGATAAGCCTTCTTAAAAGCTCGTCGTCATCCCAAACTCCTGCATCGCACCCTGGTGTATCAACGAGTATAAAGCGACCAGTGGTAGGATGCATTGGATGGTTAACAATAAAGTGAGATATTGACGCAGTTGCAGAAGCCTTGCCATGCGCGGCGGAGGAAACATCACCGCCTATAGCATGATTGACAAACTATAAACGCAACATCGGTAAGGGACAGCAAATATTTCGAGACCTACTTACTGTGCTCTTTCCAGCCCCTGTTTTTCCAAATATGCTAGAGATTGGATGAGCATGACAGTTTCAATAAGCCATGGGGAAGCCTTACAGAACAAGAGTATCGTCTTCATGTGAAAACGCGAGCGGCGGGTCGAGCTTCGAAACTTTCTTTGCGTCATTTTTCTTCGTCATTCGACCGACTAACTCTGCGAAATATGAAGGCGAGTGGTGGATGTGTTCAAGTAGGCTGAAAGTACACGGTAGGGGAAGAAGAGCCACGTGTTAACCAGGAGGACTAACTTACGAATAACATGGGGGCTACACGCTAATTTCATAGGATAGGATAACCGGATAGTTGCCAGATCTGAGTCTCATCTGAACGGGGTATTGTAGAGGACAGTTTCACGACGATTCCCAAACGATTCCAACTCAAACGACAACTAATTTTGTAGCAATCTTCAATTGATCTTCAAAGCCGCGGGCCAATAGCCTGAGCCCAGCCAAGATTGCTTGAATTTGGCTGAATTTGGCTGAGCGCTCAGATCATTTACATAAGCAACGATTAGCGCTCCTCGGCGGAACTTTGCAGGTCCTGAGATCAGTGCGTATGTTTTGTTGACGGGCAATTCTCGGGCGTCTAAGAGCAGTACTTATCCGCGATTCCGCTGGCACGTATACTCCTAGCTCTACCGGTCCTGTCAAGTGTCCCGAAAATGGCCGTACAACAAACCTCGTCAAGTCACGCCTCGAAATTTATCCTTTGGCACAACTTGGCAGTATGCGCACGCATGTGTGATCATAGCTCTACTAGTAAGGTCTTGCCGCACTGCTTTGTTTTTTTGGATTAAAGGTGCTCAAACGTCCTCACTCAATCGCCGGGTGCCTACACACACACACTAACAAACGACTTTACATAAGAGTATTCAGGCAGCCATGAGCATGGCGGCTTGACGGGCTTTTCAAGAATGGGCTTAGAAGTACGTACTTAATTATCGCTTGCCCAAACACGAAGCTTTGCGAGTATTATCCTCATAACTGCCATGATGAATAGTGTGCTGACTGTATGTACAGAAGTGACTTGGTTCTTCTTTGTTGGGGTTCACGTACGATTTAAAGCGCCTTCCATCCACGTTCTGAGCGTCAACCAGTCTTAGATGACCATGACCAGCGCTTCCTGACTTGTTTCTTCTTTGTTGGCTTACTGGGGGTTCATGTGCGATTTAAAACACCTTCCATCCACTTTCTGAGCGTCAACCAGGCTCAGATGATCATGACCAGCGCTTCCTGACTTGGTTCTTCTTTGCCTCACTGGGGTTCACGTACGATTTAAGCGCCTTCCATCCACGTTCTGAGCGTCAACAAGTCTCAGATGATCATGACCAGCGCTTCCCACACACGGTGCACCCACGTTCCTGTTTCATCCACAATCCTCGCGTTCACCGCGTGGTTCTACGACCTCCAGGCTCCTGACTCTCGCAAACCTTTAATGCAGTTTAACTCGCCCGTCATCCATCTCTATGTCGCATAGCCTCCCTCGAGCGATGAAGAAATCTGCGTTGAGAATCGACTTACCGCTGGAGTTGAAAGACCTGCATGCAGATGATACTTTCGTTCTGTAGGTCTCGACGTATTTATCCATACAACTCTCCTCATCTCGGGTTTCTAGTGTATTGGGAAATACGGGATCTGGCAGAAGCACGGTTAGCAAAATTCCAAATACTACTTTATCCTGTATCGATCCTGTATCCATAGTTTATCAATTATGCCGTTGGGAATAATGTAGCCGCTGTCGGGGAAGATATCGATTCTATGACCGTCTCAATATCGCCTTATATCGTCCACCACCCACATCATTCCACTCGTCGTTTCATCCTTGTCGATACCCCAGGGTTTGATACACTTGGCCAGGACAGTCAAATTCTGGAGAGACTGGTCAAGTGGCTGAAAAACTCGTGAGCACCCAAGGTCGTCGCAGTGAGTGTTGGTCTTACGAGCTTACCTGATTACAGATTTCCACCTGGGTCTCAGAGGATCAGACTTGTGATCATATACCTTGAGACCGTCGGACAGCAACTCACAAGCGCTTTTTCTCTGGCGTCGAAAGTATTTCGGATGAATGATAATTGGGTAATCGCCACGACGAAACGAGGCCTCCTTCGCAATGAATCGGGAAGACTACAGGAGACCAAGATTTCATGCAAAATTTGTCCTTTCCGGGATACATGCGAGTCAGCATGGGAAATTATCGATAGCGTTAACCCCAACAGCCTATTCGACGTCACCAGTTTTCAATTTGAACGAATACGTCCCGCCGCCAGCTTCCAACTCCAACGAAGGAATTCCATAGTTAGCTTCCTTTCACCACGGAGGAGGACAAGTATTTCTATCTTGAACTTTCAACCCGGACGAGAAAACCCTCAACGACCAACGTCTCCGCCGATTTGCCTTTCGCCGAGTCCTTTGTGGGTCGTCCTTTGATCAGACTTTTCCCTCTCCGTTAATTTCGCCACAGGTCGGCAGGATCGGTACCGAATCCGGATACAACTGACCAAGATTCAGCTTCTACGACATCATCAGAACTGGTTGAAACCTCCCATACATCCAAGAGGGATAAAAATAAACGTCCCAAAGAAGCATTGAAGTCGCCTAATGCTGCCCCTCCAAGGTGGAGATGGCCTGGTAGTCAGGATAAGCCCTTCAGAGCAACGGACGCGCCGCTAGAGACTAAAATTGTCGCGAGACTTGACGAAATCAGCGCGAGGTTAAAGACAGCGTTCAATAGCGCGCATGAGTATAAACAGCTGTTATCTTCTCACGGACCGGAGGCGCAAGCCCTGCTGGACACTTTTCAACTGGTAAGCTGCAATGATCATGTAAACTAGGGGAACGATATTTGTTTATTATCTTCATAGATCTTGACGACCGGTCTGTGTGACGGTCCATCTCGACGCAACTTCATCGTCGCCACGAAGCGACTCTCAGCCAAAACAGACCTCTATCCTGGTCTCTTTGTCCTTAAAGATGTCCAACAGCTCGACAAACAGCCTATAGCAGCCGGAGGATATGCAGATATCCATAGAGGACTATACGATGGGAAGCCTGTCTGTATCAAGATTATTAGGTGTTATCAAGGATGGGACCGAGTCGTCAAGGTTTGCCCAGCCCTTTGACTGCTGTATACCACTAAATTTTAAACTATTTTGAACAAGATAATTGCTCGAGAAGCGATTTTATGGGGGCAGCTGTCGCATCCAAACCTCCTTCCATTTTTGGGATTATATGAAATCGACAAGCAATTTTCTTTGGTCTCCCCTTGGGCCGAAAAAGGGAACATTCGCGAGTTCATAAAAGGGAATCCAGATGTGGATCGTGTTCTTTTGGTCAGAGCTACGTATTCATGCTGATTCTGAATCTGAAAACTGACTCTATTGCATATAGTGCTTGGACGTCGCAGGAGGTGTGAAATACTTGCACGACAACGACATCGTCCACGGTGATCTGAAAGGGGTGAGCTTTACCAGCACCTGGCGCTAAACTGCATGACTAAAGCCTCCCCGTTTACAGGAAAACATCCTTGTCGATAGATCCTTTAGAGCTTACGTCGCCGACTTTGGCCTCTCAGCAGTGGAAGACCCAGATATCTTGTTTTGGAATTCACAGTCCGCAGCTGCATCGGTAGGGGGTACTGAACGATGGAAGGCTCCCGAGCTGTTCGAGCACGAGATAAGGCAGCTAGAAGACGGCTCTGAGGAGACAGTCAACCCTAAAAACACCAAAGCGACTGACATCTGGGCTTGGGCTTGTGTATGCTACGAAGTGAGTCTCCAAATCACTGTACTACGATTTGCTTTGCTAACTAAAACGCAAAGATATTCATGGATCGTTTTCCTTTCTTTGAATACCCACAAACTTGGGTTATCGCGGACAAAATCCGGGCTGGTGTACGGCCAATGCGACGAGCGACATTGAAGGAGGAGTCCGTTACGCGGGGTCTCACGGAGGACATGTGGAAGCTCATGAATGGGTGCTGGGAGAAAGATCCAACAAGTCGTCCGGGCAGCGCTGAAGTTCTCGCGCAGCTGGCCGCCATGAAACGGGAGGACTCCAGGCCAACTGGAGAATGGTCCGGAAACGCCGGACCCGCTGTGCACAATGAAGCCGTGAAGATATCTGATACCCCCCTCACGCTATCAATGCTCAATTCGATCATCTTAAGCGGTCCGTACAGTCCTGAGGAGCTGGGCTGGAAGGCTGGAGAAATGGACGTTGTCGAAACAGAGACGGAGACGATAGTTTAGGAGGAATGATGATGGGTACGAAAGCGGAAAAACATATGTATGGGTGGCCGTGTATGACTTGAATATTGCACTCAATTGGGTATGAAATGTCTGGATGCCTGGTGACAAGCCTAACAATTTCCGAGTCGGCGCCGACTTCAAGGTTTTGCCCAGAATTCATTCAGCACTCGAGTTCTCAGCAGCATACATAGCACTTTCGCCTACCGTATAAATGCAATCATGTTCTATTTAGCCGTCTGACGCCGACTGAGGTAAAATTTGACTCTTTAAGGAACGCAACCCAGAAGACAACGGACTCAGATAATCTTGAGGATATATCGACTACTCAAACTGTTTCGTCGTTGTACTTATTGTTTGAGGGAAATTGCAAAACGCGTGTGTAATTTTCGCGATGTATAAAGTTACAACGTTAGAAACATAGAAACTAAGGCGAACACCTTTCTACACTTGCGACCCTCGGGGTACTTACGACAGTTTAGCTTCATCGCGGGTCTTAAGATCCTCATCAATTGAGATCCTCCAATACTTCGTCATCCAACTCTCTGTGAAAGCGCCCATGACGACCATGACGCCCGTGGCGCCCATGACGCCCATGACGCCCATGGCGCCCATGGCGCCCATGGCGCCCGTCGCGCTCATCGACATTGTCACCTCTCTGAAAAGAATGTGAGTCAGTGCGTTAAATTATTTAGAGGTGAGACGAACCTTTAAAAGGTCCCCCACAAGGTCATCCTCCACAAGGGCATCGACCTCATCCAACGACCTGCGTCCACGGCCAGGACGGCCATGACGACCGGGGCGGCCATGACGTCCGGGGCGACCATGACGTCCGGGGCGACCATGACGGCCGGGGCGACCAGGGCGGCCACGAGGATCACCACCCCATGGAGCTCTCTAATAGAAAAATGTAAGTAAGTGAAGGAGTGAGCAAAGCGCAACGAGATACGAACCTCGACAAGGTCTTCGGCTGGCGAAGCAGCGACAGCCTCCGAGGAGACTTCGCCAACGACAGCTTCCGAGGAGGCGACGAGAGCGGCTTGACCGAGAAGGGCAGCGAGAGCAAAGATGGTGAGCTTCATATTTAGCAGAGTAAGTTTCTGAAAATGAAATGCTGGTGGACGCCAGAGGCCATTTTATACCACGACTGACTTGGCGTCTGATTTATGACAATGTCTAGAACATTTGATTTAGGGAGACGTTAAATCTATTCGAAGGTAGAGGGGTTTGTTAGGAGGTGAAAAACGCCAAATGATGACGCACCATCGCTCCGGGTCGGTGACCTCTCGCCGCCAAATCTACAGTTGCGCTCGACATATGATTTCTGGCGTTATTATAGGCCTCTTTGTGGGCATGAAGGCCCCTAATGGAGTCTGAGTACGCCATTTGAAGCCTGAGTACGCCATTTGAAGTTTCGGTTGACTGCAGTAGGCAAGACCTCATAGGCCCCATCTTCCGCACTCAACCTATTTTCGGATTCCACATGAAGCAGTGTGGTAGGTCGTTTCTGGTGAAAATGCTCGACACGGCTGGTGTTGAGTTCAAGTTTGAGAAAACCGGTGTTTTGACATGTTTAGAATAAATGGCTTTCCGATCTTCAACCACCTGTCAATATGACTTCACCATAACTATATCTCGACATACTAGGTCTGTTTTCGTTTTTCCAGTACATTTTTCATGCGCAGACCGGATTGAAAGAAAATTAGGTCGACCGACGCGTCCAAAGACGCGCGCCGATGATCACGTGCTGTCAAGCCTTAGTTTTTTTTCTTCAACTTTCTCAATTTTCTCAATCTTAAGTCTTTGACATGTTCTGCAGGCTCTTATGTGTCGTACACTAGTATGTACTCAACAATCTTCAATTACTGTGATATAAATTGCAAACATTCCCATCGGATCCTCGTGTCATGACTTCTAATCGCACGATTTACGCAGATCTAAGGGCATATGACCTCTGGAGGCACATGCACCGATTGTAAGTGCTCCCGTAAGCTCGTCGCGCGTGGAAGCTCAACCAATCGTCTCACATTCTCGGCCGTAAGCCTCCCCCTGAGCTATATTATATCGCGCCATCTTTGCTGAGGACGTTTCAGGGCGTGAAGAGATAATGCATTGGTGCTATGCAGATATCAGTATCTCGACAGGTGATCCTGCGTGCCTGCCGACATCTTTTTCGTAATCGAGAGGCAGAGCCGACGTACCACATGGTCATCTCTTTATTTATCTCCGGACCTCGTCGTCATATAACTAAGGCCAATCGAAGTTTGACATTCCGTCTCTGTAGTCTGCGATGCCCAGAATACGCCATATATTGCTCGCCTGCCTGGTGTTTTCCCAGCAAAGTACGCCCAAATCCCCGTTCCAAACTTACCATACCTGACCCATTCCTTAGCCTTCGCTCAGTCCTTCCCCCAACCTGGCCTCTGTACTCTCGCAGATATCTGGCCCGAGGGCCCAGGCTATGCCCTCGTGCCCCAACGCCCCGACGCCGAGCTAACCAAGATGCTCGCGCAAATCGACCCCAAGCGCATCGAAGCCATCATCACCAAGCTCGTCTCCTTCGGCACGCGCAGTACGCTCTCCACCCAGACCGACCCCGTGCGCGGTATCGGCGCCGCACGCGACTGGATCGCAGCCGAAATGCGTACCTACGCCGCCGCCTCGAACGGGCGTATGACCGTGGCCGTCCCGAGCTACGTGCAGCCCCCCGCGCGCCGCATTCCGAACACAACCGTCATCAGCAACGTCGTGGCTACGCTCCAGGGCGCGCAGGAGCCGAACCGCGTGTACGTGGTTTCGGGGCACTACGACTCGCGCGTGACGGACGTGGTGAACGGGGTGGATGATTCGCCTGGCGCGAACGACGATGCGTCGGGCGTGGCGGTGGCGATGGAGCTTGCGCGGATATTCGCGACGCATGTGCCGGCGGCTACGATTATGTTTGCGGCGGTGGCTGGGGAGGAGCAAGGACTGTATGGCTCGGGCTTTATGGCGAAGTCGTTGAAGGCGGCGGGCATGGATGTGCAGGGTATGCTGAACAATGATATCGTGGGGAGCTCGACGGGCGACGATGGGACGAAGGCGCCATTTGATATCCGGATGTTTGCGCAGGGCATTCCGCCGTCAGATACATTGGCGGACGTTACCAGGCGTGCGGCGATTGGAGGTGAGAACGATGTGCCGGCACGGCAGCTCGGTCGTTTCGTCGCCGAAGTAACCCAACCCCCTTTCACAAAAATGAATGGTACGTGACGAGCTTTGTTCACAAAAAGGGATTGCTACTAAGGGAATAATAGTGCACGTTTTGTACAGGCCCGATCGCTACCTGCGAGGCGGAGACCACATGCCCTTCCTACAGCAAGGCTTCCCCGCTGTGCGTTTCACCGAGCCTCACGAGAATTTCGCGCACCAGCACCAGGACGTCCGCGTCGAGAACGGGAAACAATTTGGAGACCTCATGGAGTTCGTCGACATTGACTATATCGCTCGCGTTGCACGCGTGAACGGTCTCGCCCTCTGGTCGCTCGCGCAGGCGCCGGGAACGCCCAAGAACGTCACAATCGATACCTCGGTGCTGACTAACAATTCAACACTCAAGTGGGCGCCGGAGGCGGCTGCAGATGGTGGGTACGAGATCGTATGGCGCGCGACTCAGGAGCCTTTCTGGAGCCATGTTATCCCGGTGGGGCAGACCAGCAGGGCGACGGTACAGATTATAAAGGATAATGTCCATTTCGGTGTTCGTGCGGTTGGGAAGAACGGATTCAAGAGCCCTGCCGCGTTCCCATTCCAGGGATAGGGGCATTTTTAGCATTATATCACGTATCTTTATGTTAAATATCAATCAGGAAATTTTCCAAATCTATGCATAGGGCAACGAGGAAAATCAATGACGACTTCAATTTGAAGTAGTCGGGGAACGATCAACAAGAAACTGGGAGTAAAATAGAGGTGATAGCGATGATACATTCTTGATCATGAACAAAAGGCGAGCAAGGAAGGAGAGATAACCAGAGAACAACATCGACTAGTTGCGTCATGCTGAACCTCCGACCTCTGATAGGAAGGAAGAGACAGACGGAAACATCAGCGGGTATATGAGGAAGCAGAGATGACGCGACATACGTTCCACCATGACATCGATAGTATCTGTAGAAGGGGTGATAGGTGTTGAGAATGAATGCATAGTAGAGGGCAAATATCGAACACACCATTATCCTCCATCTCAAGGGAATTTGGTGTGTCGTCATCGTTTATCCGAGTACCATCGTACAGGAATCTACGCAAAGCTATCAGTGTCTCTCCGCTGGAAAGAAAGAACCAAAGAAGCGCAAAAACGGAGGAACAGAAGAAGGGGAGAAAAAACCACTCACCGGATGCTGCCCACTTCCTTGCCCACCTTGTTCGCATACGCCCCCTGCAGCTTGCTCAGCTTCGTGCTACGCTTGATCTTGAAAAAAACCTCCTCGCCCGTCGAGCTTACCACCTACATTAACCAAAAAAAAGAAACAGAAATCCGAAGATCAGTCAGTATCACTGCAGCCCCAAAACCAACGGAAGAGCAAAAAAAGTCCGCCCTACACCCGCCAGGGACACAGGCCATATCTGCACCAGTCACAAGCAAGGACAAGCGACGAACCTTGATATTGATGGTCGCATTGGGGTCCTCCGACTTGACGCCGTCGTCCGGGTGCTGCTCGTTGTCCGACATATTGTGCTTTGTCTATCTAATCTGTGGCGGTCCGTGCGGTGAAGTTTTATGGTTGTTGTTGAAGGCTTTGTTGCCGATTCAGCTTCTGAGCTGGCCAGCTGCGGAGGGGGCAGAGAAGATGTGCTCGACGCGGTGCGAATGATGCTGCAAAGAGCCTTTTCGACGGGCGGCAATTGCAAAAGGAAAGAAAGACGGAATATGGGCCAATCACACTGTGAGCTTAAAGCTTACGTAAGTTTTGTCTCAACTTTCGTTCAGCAGCATGGCGCAGTTGGAAGTGCGCAGGCCCTGTGGTGACCCTTGTAAGAATGGGTATTTATCTTTTTTCTCAAGTTCTCATTTTTTAGACACCCATCCTAGTAGAGACGGCATTGACCGACGAGGAGTTGTCACAGTAATGATTGCAGCATATATATACACTGGGAGCATCACAGCACGCCGATGGCTAACCCTCCTACCAGGCATTAGGGTGGTTCATGGTAGCAGATGGTAGCCAACTTTAGGCCCAACTTGGAGATCAAATAGCAGCACTTCTGATGTGGAATTCGGGAACTATTGATTGCAGCCTCCACCTTACGAGCCCCAGCTAACCGCGATATTAGCTAGGAGCTGGGTAGAGAGGCACTGAATGTGCGTGATATCAATCGCGAAGAGAGAGCCCCAATAGGAAAAGAAAGCTATTGCATTGGCTAAACGGAGAGATTACTTAGCTAAAGAGACATCGTCCGGGAAAGTACTCGCTCGCCAAGACGTCTCCACGAAGGTTCAACGTTCGTGTCCAAAAGGGACTCTGTGAGCATAATCCAGCGAATCTCGGGTCTTTTGACGGCGTTGAAGTAGCCTAAGCAAAAACAAATACATGAGGCTCTTAAGAGTTTGAAGTACGAAACAATACCATCGATGCCCAAAAAAGTCCAGGATTGACCGATGAGAGAGTTGTATAATAGTTGTGAGAGGCGCTCCTTGAGTTTATGCCTAGAAAATTTCGATGGAGAAGCAGTGGATGCCGCCAGATGACTCGGTTCCAACTTTGTGGGGGCTCATACAGTTGAGCTGCACCAATCGCATACATATTATATCGCTCGGTGGAAGGTATATCGCACCTTTCGATACGGACTCTCAAGAGTCAAGTTTGATTCAGAATCAAATTGTAGAGAAGCGGCCGTAGCATTGGTCTTGAGTCGAAGATGCCCTTAACGCGCAAGCTCGCGCAGATCCAGGCTCAGGGACCTGCTCTCGGCCCGTCGGGCGCTTGCCAGACTGCATCGACTGTGGCGATGGATGTACATGGTTTTCCTGTCCAATGTTGGCACAACGTCAGCAAGTACTATTGCATTCCTGTTCAATTTCGTGATTGAAGTCGTGGGCTGAGAGGACTCAGCATATGGTACAAATTGACCACTATCATGCCAAAGGCAACCAGCCCTGTCGAGGTTAGACATGACATGTATTATACTGTGACGACAGAACCGACATTGAGCTTTGATTACTGTCGTTTTGGATGCAAATGTAAACTTACCTTCTCTGGATAACACTGAAGACCTTCGCAACACATGTTATACTCCGGAAGGCACCACTGGCCTATTCCTGAGAAAAAATTAACAGGCAACTGCAGAGGGTTCTCCCTAGGTCCAAAGCTGCATCGGCCCTTACGAAACGAAGCCAATATTAGTCAACAGTTTTATTGGTATTGGTACGAATAGGAATTGAACTTGCCTGATCACAAAAGCCGGAGCAACACTGGGTGTTGGCACAGCAGCCCGTCTCTAGAGCGAGGCAATCGGAGGATTCGGGTAAAGCGACGGCACTGGCGCATGCGCTAATGGCGAGCAAGAATAGGGTGTTAAAAGCAATGCGCATTCTGTAGTACGACTAGTAGCTTATTTTAGCGGTAAGAGAGAGCTCTTGGGGGTGATACCGTCGGGCCATACACAAGCTGTGGCGCTTATATACCTTTCCCATGCGTGCACGGCGGGTTGCCGGCCAAGAAAGCTATGTTTCTGGAAGTCGCTGAAACCTGGCACATGTATGCACTTCCGAATGAATATCGGCAAATCAAACTAGGGATGGTAGAGATGCCAGAAAATGACTTGACATTAAATGTTTTCGCTGTCATAAGTTGGTCGTGAGGTACTTGATTCTCACCTGGTGTAGCAGAGTGTTCGCAAACAAGTACGGTAGTACCGCACAACTTGTTTGCGACGAGACCGGTAAGTCAC
>JABCKH010007891.1:0-22629 GCA_018851285.1 Lyophyllum semitale | reverse complement strand
TCAGCTTTGGAGCTATTACTCGCGTAAAGCGGTGAAAGCCGAGCGGAGCTGAGCTGAGCTGAGCGGCGGCAACACTAGCTCGTATTGACTTTCCACTTGGAAACTTGATTGAAGGCAGCTCGGGGCAGATGCTGGGAGGTTGGGGAGGAGTGGCAAAAGCTGTGGATTGACAACTGGACGAGTGCATAATTGACGCCTGCCCAACGCCTACCCCATATGGCAGTAAATAGGGCTCAATTTACTGGATTCGAATTCACACGGCGTCTGACAAGATGCTCCTTTCAAAAAGAACTTTCCACTGCTGAACTGCTTTCATACGTTTTTTTCTGATTGGATACCTGCACCACTGGAATGGTTTGGGAATGGTGTGAGTTGAAGGCGCTCGTGAGTTCTAAGCATCATGCCATCTTCCGACTTCTGCACAAGCGGCCATGTGGATCGCGTTCTACTGGGAAGCCGGGATGAAAACCTTGACCCAGAGGGCCCGTCCGCAGATGATCGCCGGGGATGAGAAATATGCATGCCGTTCTATTAAGGGAAACCATTAATGCCGCGATCGCATTTTCAGCGATCGCCCCCAAAGAATTGAGAAACACAGCATCGCCTGTCGACTATCCGCCTCTCGTACGAGTGGCGCGCGGGGTCCACGGCTCGGGTTCGTACAAATCTGCCCTGGTAGCCATCTTTGGCAACGGACTTTCGGGCGTTGGCGAGGACTCTTGTACATGCTCTCGAGATCCTTCCGGCGAAGGCTGTAATAAGTCTTGCGGAGCCGCTGTCTCCTTGGCCGGACGATCGGATACAGGGGTTTTAGCCTGCAGGCGAAGCAGCTCGACAGATTCTTCCCGATCGCGGGCTTCAATTAATGCGACGTTAGCAAGGACACGCTGTTGCCGGACCATGTCTGTTTGCAGCTCCTGGAATATCAGGGAAGAAGTCAGCCTGAGCGGAGAGACTAGAGGTCAGGGTAGATACCCACATCGAGGGTTGGAGGATGGGGTCGCGTGTGCCGCAGCCAGGAGGACCATTGGACTACTGTGGAATTAGTTCAACAGCGCAAGCAGAGGCAAGAAACGCACCTGGTAGCCTCTTTGCGCCACCAATGTATTGCCACATGTCTGCCGAGTTCTTGTACTGAATTGTTCGTTTCGTCCGGCTTGAATCTGGGAGGTGTTTGGTTCGTCAATGGCATTGGATCACAGTATGGATAGTCAGACGAACCATTTAAGTTGGGATGTTCGTAGAAACGGTTTCCTGTCTATTTCAGCTTTTTCTGTGTATAGGGTTGCAAACTAACGCGAGAATACCTTCCAGGTCTCGCCCGACGAATCGTGACTGGAGTAAGTGATGAGTTTATGGTCTTCTCTGGAATGGGACCGCGAATCTCACAGGCTTCAGACGTTGTATAAGCCGTGTTATGAACGACATGGAAAAAAAGACAGCAAAGTAACCAGTCGAGGTCGGAAGTTGGCACGAATCATAATTCCGAGAGCTCTTCCGATCCCTCTTCCGAGAATTAGGTAAGCTCTAGGCAAACTTCAAATTCTGCTACGCAAGCTTTGTTGCTAGGTGATGGGCCTGGGCAGGCCAATAGAGAGAAATTATGTTGCGAGCACATCTATCTACATTGGAGAGGTTAAAGATCGTCATCAGAAGTCCCCGCCCATATCCTCGTCCAGTTCCCCGCCCTCAATCTCCTTCGCGAGTTCCTTCTCCCGCTCGCGCGCACCCTCAGCAGCAGCGAGTTCTTTCCGGTGAGCATTCAACGGGTATCTCATAGCCTAAAGAACCAATATCAACCATCCGCGCCAGTTAGAAGTAAGCACTCCAGCATACCTTGATGCTCTCGTTATGAAGTTCCAAGCAGAACCCAATGCGGCGCGCAAACACCTCGCTGACCTCAGGGCCGTACCCGTCCTTCTGGCTTGCGCACTCCATCCATCCCTTCTCGTGCACGATACGCCCCTCTATGACGCCGTCGCGGATGGCCTTCCCGACGATGTACTCCGCGTCCTCCTCCGAGTCCAGGTGGAGTTTCAGGCAGATGTCGCGCAGCGAGATCCGAGAGTAGGAGAGCGAGAGCCTGCGAATGCCCGTTTTGATGACGTTCTGGCGCAGCCGCACGATGAGGGTATAGGTCTTGTCGGCTTCGAATTGTGCGGCATGCTTCGAGAGGGTGGCTTGGAATTGAGAGAGGGAGCCCGTGCGTACCGCTAATGCTCATAAGTTAGTATTGCAAGATCAATTGATAGATAATGCAAGATTCACCCTTGACGATGTCGAAGTACGCAACTAAGGCCTTCTCGAGCACAGGATGCCTGAACAGGCTGCGCTCCGGGATTTCGCCCATAAGGAGCTCCACAACAATGAAGATCTTGTGAACGGCTTGGTAAAATCCCGGCGCAGTTTTTGGCTGGGGAGAACGCCGGATCGCCTGCTGAAGATTGGTGTGGGCTTCGCTGTAGTTGAGTTGTACGGCTTTGATGCGGCCAAGGTAATAGTGGTACCGAGCAAACTGGGGGTTGCTGGCGGACGCGGGGAATGTCGTTTTGGACACAAGTTTGTCTGCCTGGTCATACAGGTTGTAGTGGACGTAGTTGCGGAGGAGACGGTTGATGAGCGATGCCTGCGTTTCGTCGTCGTGTCGCAAGGACGCCGTCCTTTGTGCCGCAAGGAAAAGTCTACGAAGAAAGGTGAAAGAAAGATCAGAGTATAACACAGGAAGTACATACGGTCGTGCATCAGCCAACTCGCCCGCAACCTCGTACGCCCTTTCGACGGCGAACCAAATCTTGGCAGCGATGGGATCCATACTTCGGCGATTCAGTGCTTGCATCTTCTCTACCGTCTCAACTGCAAGGGCAAGCGCTTTTGCATATGTCTCTGAAGATGTGAGGAGGTAGTGTAGAATGAGGAGGCGCAGATACATCTCGCCTTCTGGCACAGGTACGGATGGCGCAGGTGTAGCGGATGGTTTGGCAGGGGTTGCAGAGGAGTCTACCTCCATCGATTGTTCGGAGGCAGATCCTTCGGGAAGCCATGATAGCAGTGTTTTCTTTTCGGGAACGTCTGGAAGAGCTCATGAGCCTGAAGTAAACAAAAGGAAAGTCCTACCTTTGGTATAGACCTGCTGGACGGCAGTCCTAAGAACTGTAGCGTCGACGCGTTTCCGCAAAGCAGTCAATGTGCGCAGGACACGATGTGTAAACCGCGGCTCAAGTGTCGAGACGGCTCTCTCGACAAGGACAATGTTGTGTTTGATTTCGGCCACAGGAGAGGGTGGGGCAGGCTTGGGAGAGTCTTCTAGTTTCTTCTCGTCCTTCTTTTCCTGGCCCTTCGCCTTTGTGTCTGCTGCTTTCATTTCAACGTCGGCCATGATGGTTTGTGGGAGAACAGACTTTCCGATCTTGGGTGACGCGTCCAACGCGTCCGTGTTATTTTACGCCAATATGATCTTCCCCTCCACATTATGTAGCGTGACTCCATAGCTCAGTGGTTAGAGCATGCGATTGCAGCTGAATACATCATGTAAACACCCTATCGCAGGGTCCCGTGTTCAAATCACGGTGGGGTCTCAACTTTTTGCTCGCCGTACCTTGGGTGGGCTCTTGACGCACAACCCGCCTGAAGCCATTCTCCTCGTTCCACCATGACAGAAGATGTTGATATGCACGTACGACACTGCAATCGAAGATACGAATATTTTAAACTGAACCTCGCATTCCTAATACTAGCCTGAGGCAAGCGACTCGGACTGGATTCGCGTTACCAGCACCGACGGATTCTCGTTCGTGGTCAAACGCAAGATCGCGAACGTCAGCGGAACGATGAGGAACATGCTAGATACAGAGAGTACGCTCCGCCTTTGTCGTAGTGTTTCTAATACGCGCCACTCACCGCTCCTCTACTCTTTACGGTGCCTACAGGCAACTACGCTGAGGCTATCACCCGGACGTGTCCTGTAATGCAACGGTAGGCTCCCCTGTGTTCTGATTCTTAGCTACACATGTTCTGATATAGGACCACTGTAAGCGGGATCATCGTCGAGAAGATGCTAGAGTACATGGCTTTCAGGGCGCACTATGAAACTGTTGGTCCCAAGGAGGACATTCCCGTACACGAGTTCATGGAGCGGCTGCCCCCTGAGATTGTGCTGGAGTTGTGAGTGTCTATCTCATTTGTCTATTGTGTTGCATTTGCTGACTCTACGAAGGCTCCTCGCGGCTGATTACCAGGACTGTGAGTAACGCCACTGTACCACTTTGAATCTTCAGTCCTCCAAACTGATCATTTCTGGCAGTATAATATTATATAGATATAATCAGGCTTCTTTCCCCGCGTACGGCGGGCGCGCGTGGCCCCGTGGAGTAGAATGGCCGCAACTATCTTGACGTCGAGGCTGGTCAATGCTGGATGGAATGTCAGTACGCAAGAACATTCGCCATGCCCTTCTCCTGCCGCGGAACCTCCACCCTTCTGTAGGCCTTAAACATTTTGGTGTGACTCGACACAGTTTTCGCGCAGATGATTGTGAAGTGAGCGAAAATTGGGTGCAACCTCAATAAAATAAAATTTCAAATTCTTTTTTTTGAGTATGACCATTGGCTTCGCTGCAACAGTATCAGATTTGTGTAGCATGAGAGCGAGAAAATGAAACAGAGGCCAATGGCTAAAGCCTTAATAGTTCGAACTTCAACACTCGACTGCGATTATCCCCATACACGTGATTCAGAACCAGCGGAACACGTCGACGAATCCGTTTTAGCTGCCACCAGCGCAATGTTATCCCTTCCCATCGTGGCGCTGCTCGTCGCAGGAGCACAGGCTGCCGTGCTTACTCTCCAGTCCCCTCGTCTCACTGTTTCCTCATCCGCAGGTTCTCAATTGCGCTCAGAACCGTACGCGCACATTCCTGTCTACCCATGCACTGACTTTCAATATCCGGCAGACTCTCGTTGGCGCAACCAGCCACCACGCCAGTAACACTGGCAAAAGACGATGTCCTAAAATTGACATTCCAAGTCGTCGAGAAGGAGAGCGGAAAGGGCGTCCAGCCGCACCAGACTTTCCTCCGATTCTATGACCAGAAGACGGGGGAGGAGGGCATCCAGCCGGTCCGCGTGACGATTGGTGGAAAGGCAAAGTTTGAGCTGGTACGAT
The DNA here is from genome assembly GCA_018851285.1 of Lyophyllum semitale. Classification (NCBI taxonomy): domain Eukaryota; kingdom Fungi; phylum Basidiomycota; class Agaricomycetes; order Agaricales; family Lyophyllaceae; genus Lyophyllum; species Lyophyllum semitale. The sequence goes on along the minus strand of JABCKH010007891.1, from coordinate 17,469 downwards.
TCGTTACTCTGCTTTTGTTCTTCGCGTCTCGTCAACTGACAACCTTGCGTAGACCATGTTGAAACCCCCGCTGTCGTTTCCTCCTACCTCGGATGCGCCTCTCCAAGTTTCTCTCCTTATCGGCGCGCCCTCATACTCACCCATTACCGTACCACTTTTTGACCTGGTTGTCCCCACCTCGCACCCGGCTGCCGTCCACCCAGACGAAGCCTCCTTCCACCCCCTCCCCGAGATTCACCACACGTTCCGCCCTGAGCAGAAACTCCCACCCAGGCCCATCTCCGCGATTTTCTCCGCCGTGGTTCTTACTCCCTGGGTCGTTCTCCTTGGCTTCGTACGTGCCCTTTCTTTCCTTTTCACCGCCTATATGGATCTTAACAACGTTATTCAAGTGGGGACAGGTTGCCCCCCGCGTCCAGCACCTCTTCTCACCCAGCATCTTCTCCTTCATCCTGACCCTCGGCGCCTTCGAAGCGCTCCTGGTCTGGTACTGGGTCGATCTCAAGCTCGGACAGGTCCTTTCGTACGCCGGAGTTCTCAGCCTCGTCACGATCTTTGCAGGCAAGCAGGCACTCTCAAAAATTGGCGATCGTAGAGTCGGTCGCAAGTAAATCTATAATGCTGTATAACCTCGGGAATATAGACCCTTGACCTCTGCTTTGGCAAGGACGCTCTCAAGACACTGAACCGATTCCTGCGATTTATTTTACAATTCTTTGTATTCTCTAACCTTGAAAGAGACAACGTAATGACCAACTCGCGATGCATCTCATTACTGCGGATTCGTGCGCCCATTCTGGAATCGGCTGGAGCTGATTTCAGGAAGTGGGGGACCAGTTTTGGCGGCGAACGGCTTGCCGGGAAGGATCTGTTTAGTACCGTAGCTGCTCTTAGCGGGAGGAGCCTTAAGAGGGTGGGCTTCGGTGTTGAATACGTCTGGAGAGGGCATAGCGTCAGAGCGGCTGTTATGTAACGAATCGAGGATTGAAGGCAGGACTCACAGCTGTCCAAACTGATGTGGTTGGGGTCGTCGAACGTGAGGTACCTGTTCCGGCCACATCAGCCCAGTCCCCTCGTTGCAGCCCACCACAAGTTACTCACAGGTACTTCAGCACCTCCGCGAACCAAAAGCTCTCCGTATCGTCGATCTTACTCGTGTTCGCGTCATCCACATTATTCAGGCCTGCAAACCCGGTCGACGTCGCCAAATACTTGTTAAAGCTGGCGATAGCGCTAGTCGCGCGGTCGAGGTACTTCTGGTCGCCTGTCGCGCGGTAGGCGTAAAAGTTCGACTCGAGTACCTCCGGGCGCAGAATGTACGCCGACGAGGTGATGTAGTACCCGTGTTGATTGTTGAAGGTGTTCTGGGCGGCGGAAGGCGTGCTGCCGCCGGTATAGCTGCCGTCCGAGGAGGTGAAAGCGAAGGCTTCGGGCCCGATGCCGGTTCTAAACACGATGAGATTCTAATAACGCTGCTGGAGGGTGCGCGTGGAGACATACGCGGTGCTAGCGTAAGTGTTCCAACATGCATCGGTCAGTTGCAGACCGTAGTCGACGATAGTCTGGTTGTTCAGCAATTTTCCACCTGATTAAAGAGATCAAGAATTAGAATGCGAGCCTCTAAGAAGACGCACCAAAAATCCAGTTGCCGCCGCTGAAACAAGCCAGATGCGAGCCGACATGGCGGATCCGCCTCGACGAGTCAAAGTCAGCCAGATAAAGATGGTTTCCCACTGTCGATGTCTATGGAAAGCTGTATAAGCTTATGGCGGATGGGACTACAAAGGTATTAGCATACTCTCAGGAGGTTCTTAATCGAGGAGTCGACGGCCGTGAGCCATGTGTTGGCAAACAGGGGGTCGACGGTGTTCGATAAGCGTGCATACTTGATCAGGTATTCGAAGTAACTATCAGAGCCGCCGCCCCAGGTCTATTGGTTGTGGGCTAGTCAGAATTGTCCACCATCATGACGAGACGAGGAATAGCACGTACAACATAACCTCCAACGAATGCTCCTGTCGACGGGTTGATTCCCTGTGCAGCCAGGCCTGATAACAATTGTATTCATCAATGCCGGCTGTAGCTTCGAACGTATGTCATACCTGGCAGAGGGGCGGCCTAGAATTTGACTGTCAGAACAAGCTAGATTGCATGTGAAGGATACATCACGTACAAGGTTCGCGATGTGGCGGAGAGACTTCACGGCGAGATTTGTGTACGTCTGGTTGCCAGTGAGAGCTGTCAATTTGAACCACTCAAGCGATAGCTAAACGGCGGGGCAAAAGCAAGAGGTAAGAATTTGCAACTGAATCACAGGGAAGAAAAACAAACTGTGCCGGCTTCTGCAATGTTGGACTTAGCGTCCATATCAGTTTTGGCAGTAATACTCTAGGACGTGGTGAAGGAGTTACGCTGGCTACAGTCGGAGAGTTCCTGGAAAAATCAAGGAATCCGTATGGGAGGTTGTTAGTCTACGACACCTATGAGATCTGTACATAACGTTGGGTATTGAACGTAAGAACTCACCCCAACCCACGCAAAAGCCATCTTGTCCGCGACTTCCTTCGCTTTCTGAAGCAGTAAGGGGTATTGCTGGTTGCTGAGCTCATAGGCACTCAGAAGCCCTCCAAGATAACGAATTGTGGTCTCAAAGACGCTGCAGGACTGTCAGCTCAAAAGTCTCTGTGGGATTGTATGCTAGATGATGACCTGGCTGTATTAGGCGTTTGTGATTTGCTGAAGTCGATCTTGCTCGCGAAATTGACTCCTTCAACGAATAGGTTCTACATTAGCCGGAGTTAGCTGCAGTCTTAAAACCAGTATTCCAAGCGCTAGGACGTACGTTTAAGCCCATGATTTGCTGTTATACGCAGAACTTATCACGACCAGCTTCTGGAAGTAGATTTAGATTACATACCATTGTACCCAAAGCGTCTACGATACTTGCACCTGTGTAATCAAATAAGATGTCTCCTTGACGGGGACCATTGGATGCAACGCACCCCATCCGTTTCGTCCATCTGAGAAACCTGATTGGAAAATGAGTCTACAGGCGGGATTCGTTTATTCCAGGAGCACTTACTTTGACTCAAAGGCGATAGGTCATCATGCCCCCAGGCATACGTCCTGTAAATGGATTCGTCACTCTAGGTTCTTGTGCGCCATGGCGGACAAGATTTACTTGTACGCGGTGTAGCTTCGAACAAAGAGGTCCTGAACCGCTGCCTTATGAACAGCAGCATCGGGTGGCAGTACCAGTCCCGCCTTCTGTATGTTCCCTGCGAGAACGGCGGGTAGTAACGAGCATGAGGCAAACGCTAGGGCAAGTGTAACGCGACGGGGGAGCACCATGACGAGGAGCTTCGATTCAGGTAATGCGGCGCGATGGCTTTTATAGCATCTAGCAGCACGAAGTCGGATCACCTGAAGTCATTTGTCGTGTGCTTCCCAATCAGCGTGCCCTCGGTATTGCAAGAGGATTGGAAAACTATTATCCCCATGTTTCACCTATAAACACCTCACTTGCGTCGTATTTTCGAGGTTCAGCGAGGAGAAGGGAACTATTTGCTATTTCTGGGCCGCTGGCACACACTCTCGAAGTGTTGTACGGTCCGCGAATGGTGCATCAGGATCCGGACAAGGCACAAGACAGGGCGCGGGTGTTATGCGCACGCCGCTTGTTAGTGTTGTCCTTCGGCAAGAGACGACGACTCTACACATGACGAGTATTTTCATGAAGCTTCTTAGGCTTAAATCTACCTTTGTCACATGTATGCCATACTCGTGATCGTGCAACGTATGGTTCGAACTTCGATGGCAAGGCGTCGCCGTTTGGGTCCACCGCGGACGATTAGACCACAAGTCAGACTCAGCCCATCTGGGCTTCAGGCCAACGGGTCAAGAGGGGTAGCGTGACAGCCCAGATATCAATGGCGCGTATTGTCTGATTCCCATCGTGTCGCATCTTCGGTCAGGCTCGGTCGCAAGCAAGATACATAGTGCATCTTATTATTAAGGGAACCGACTTGACCTCTCGCGGAAAAATGAAGGATGACTTTTAGCTACGATTTAGCCAGTCGTAAAGTTGGTCTATTGCAAACCTTTTTGGTGCTTGAAAGGAAGTATCTTACCTGTCGCTTGTTGATTCTCCCTCGCCACCTTTGAATCGCCTCATGGACTCAAGAGGGTTTGCCCAAGCTAGCATGGTGTCGCAGAAGCTGATAACGTTGCAAATATCTCGAGGAACATGCATCTCGTTACTCGTAGACTGGTTCTCTTTCAACCGCTGGTCAAGCGTTCAGGCTCAGGTGGACCCCGCGTCAGCATATGCATGGAAGAGCCCGTTGAAGAAGCAAAACAAAAGAAAACTGTCCCGGAGAGACTTGAACTCTCGATCTTCCGATTAAGTATTAAATAACAGTCGGACGCCGTAACCAACTAAGCCACGGGACAAGTCCGTTCCCGAGGCTCAAAACGCTTGTTGATTCGGAGATAGAAGGCAGTATTCTGTGCAAGGAACGTGGATAGTTCATAGGCTGATATGAAGTAGAGTGTTCTGTAGCTGTAAAGACTGTGTAGGGTCATGCGGATCCCTGGTGAGTAACGAAGTGTTCAGTAGGAGTTAAAGGGGAAGGTTTTGAAGTATGTCTTTCAGGATAAATGGCAGGCCACGGCTCTGACTGACCTCGGGCGTCTTGCCGTCCACGACCCTGAACGGCGTGCCAACCGAGGTGGAAGTGGGCAGCTGGCCGCTGCCGTACCTACCCTTCCCAGGTGGGAGTTTGAATGGATGAGCTTCGGTGTTGAATACGTCTGGACGAAGATATCAGCGTCTGGTAAAAACGGAAAAGGGCGGCATACATTCGTCGAGACTAATATGCGTTGGGTCGTCAAAAGTCAAGTATCTGCGCATAGGGACCTCATCAGCTGGCTATCGCTTCAAAAAGAAGAGCCACTGACAAGTATTTGAGGACCTCAGCGAACCAAAAACTCTCCATATCATCGATCCTGGCCGATTGGGCGTTGTTGACATCGTTGATCCCAGAAAAGGCGCCGCTGAAGCTGAGATACTTGTTGAAGCTTGTGATCGCGCTCGCAGCCCTGTCGAGATACTTGATGTCTCCAGTTACACGCCACGCATAAAAATTCGACTCGAGGACTTCAGGGCGAAGAATATAATCTGCTCCTGTGATATAAAACCCGTGCTCTTCGTTGAACAATACCTGTTCAGCGCTGAGCGTCGGACCGCCAGTGAAGCTGCCATCCCCAGAAACAAATGCGAACACTTCTGGTCCAATGCCAGTTCTGAGAGGACGTTAATCATAAGATAGGGGTATGACGCGGGGACGTACGCGGTACTAGCGTATGTATTCCAGCATGCATCGACGAGCTGAAGGCCGACATCGACAATGGTTTGATTGTTCAACAGACGGCCACCTGAGCAGCATCTCGGGTAAGCCATCAGGTGCAAGCCAGGGGTAGAATTACATACCAAGCAGCCAATTACCGCCATGGAAGCATTCTAGGTGGGATCCCACATGTCTGATTCTCTTGGACGAATCATAGTCAGCCAAATAGACGTGACTGCCAATGGTCGAGGTCTGGAGGTCCATCAATGTCTGAATAGATTATGGGATGAATCGAATCAACAAGACCTACCCTGAGCAAATTCTGAATTGAAGAGTCGACGGCTAGACTCCAGTTATCCACAAAGAAAGGATCGTCGGTGTTGCTCAGGCGAGCGTATTTGATCAGATACTCAAAATAGCTATCCGAGCCTCCTCCCCATGTCTAAACGTTTTCGTCAGACAGATAGAGAAACGTGCAGAGGAACGTTCATACCACGTATCCCCCAATAGGCGTGCCGGTAGCGGGATCGATGCCTTGGGCAGGAAGACCTGATCAGGTGTTAGCAGGCGAGGTCGTCTGTTGCGATAGCTAACCTACCGGGTAACGGTGCAGGCTGAAAATTCCATGAGTTTAGGTGTAGCAGGTGGAGACCAATCGACAGACCTGGTTCGCAATGTGACGAGCAGATTTCTCCGAAAGCTGTCGGTAGGTGTCGTTGCCAGTATATTTCGACAGGGTTGACCATTCCATGGTCAGCTGAGACATGTGAAGGCCTAACCTGAACATGTGTCTTTCTTCAAAGAGGACCGACGTACCGTTCCGGCTTCTGCGATATTCGACTGGAAAATGATTTTGAGCAGAGCAAAAATAATCAGTAACCGAGAAACATTACGGAATAAAGCTTGGGCTGGTTTGTAGCAAAGTCCAAGTGTCCATAGGGCACATCGTTGTCCTATGCGCCTTCGTGTTATTGATAGCCCCACTGGACTTGCAAAATTCACTTACACCAACCCAGGCAAAGGCCATTTTATCGGCAACTTCCTTTGCCTTGCTAAGAAGCATCGGGTGCTTCTTGTCGCTCAGTTCATATGCGCTTAACAATCCGCCCAGATAGCGAATTGTAGTCTCGAAAACGCTGAGAATTGGTACTGTTAGTAAGAGCAGATTGAATGCGGATCGAGCTGGAGGTCTTCACCTCACGGTATCAGAAGTTTTTGATTTGCTGAAGTCGATATTTGAGGCAAATGCGACGGCTTCAGTGAAGTAACCCTGTACGCATGAAAATATTAGAATATTGGGGAAGAAGCTAGTGATAGAACACACGTCTAGACCCATTATATACTTGGGGATAACGTGAGCATGCGGAGAGTGTAGGGGGGGAAATGGAAGCACACCATCGTAGACATGGCGTCGACAATCGAAGCGCCTGACGCAAAATCAAATCAACATTCGTCAAAACGCGCTCCAACCGGCCTGCTTACCCCAACCGTTACGACTGTCAGAGGAGGCTGCAAAACTGGGATGAGATAGTGTTGATGAAATGAGCCTCAAGTCCACGTACTATTGGTGATAGGAAGCAAGTCGTCATGACCAAACGCGTTGGCCCTGTAAGTCATAAGAGGGCATCTGACGCGTAAAATAGGGGATACAAACTTATATGACTCGTAGCTTGCCGTGAAAATCTTCACAACTGCGTCGCGATTGTCTTTGCTTCCAGGAGGGAGTGAGAGATTGGGCCATTGAACGAGGCCATAAACGAGTGACGAGGAAAGGAGGGCCCTAAACGCGAGGGACCTCAGCATACTTTAGGACAGACAAAGGGAAAGAAAAGGGGGCGGAAAAGGGGGAAATGGAAACATGCCAAGCTCGAGTACCACTTTATATATGACAATTTTCAGTGTCATGTTCAGCCGAATAAGGAGGAGAATAAGCTATTTTAGGTGCATCACGCGATCAGGTGACTTTCTCGCGTTCAGAATCATTGTAATTTGGAGGTCATTTCATCTTTTCTCTCCTCCTTGTCTACATGTCCTTACCGCTTTTCCAGCGACCGTCTATAAGCCTCTTTTTCGTCGCCCAGGAGTCACTCCCCAGCAGATGACAGTGTGGTCGCGTCGCTTCTCATCTAGGTTTCAGCAAGTTCCTCGCACCCTGTTCATGGCCTGTCCATCTCATTGGACACCCGAGTAAGACGTGACTTGGGGTCGACATGTGGTCGCAGGGAAGGAAAGGTGCATCGAAATGGAGCAAGAGTACACACATACATATGTACGTCCTAGTGGTACTTCAAACTTAAATCCTTAAAGTCCGGAAATGGATCATATACAAAGACGTCTTCGTCGCGTGGACCATCCACACCATGTCTGTCCATAGTTTTAGCCACACGATCGAGCTGCTCATATCAAGAGTCACTTACTTCGACTTCAGATGTGACCAGAGACTATTGAACGAAAACTGCTTCTCCGCTTTGGCGCCCCTGAATCGTCGCTTCGTTCCTTGGTCCTCGGCTACCACAGCCTTAAAGAATTGTTGGTCATCGTCACCGGATACATTCTTGTCGCGTAGCTTCCTTTGCATGTTGAAACAATGGCGGCACCCATAATTCACCTTCTCGCGAAGCGCTGTCACCCGACGTTCGAGACCAGTCAGGCTCCGAACGAGGGAAGGTATAAGAGGATGTTGTATGAGATAAGTGACGGCCTCTGCTCTCGGTAACAGCTTTATCTCCATGTTTTCGTGACGATGAGCATGGCCGACCTGAAGAATGATTTAGAATAGGCAACAAAGGAAAATTGATGGCGTACAATGGACTTGTAGTTCAGAAGCAGGCCCGATTCGCAGGACGTACACAGAATCGTGGTGCCAAGAGCTGAGACTGTAGCAGTAGCTTCAGCAAATGACTCATCCGCCTTGCAGAATGCAAGGAGCTTGGAAAGCACTGCGATAGCCTAAAAACTAAATGTTAGCTTAGCACCAAGTCTCATCCAGCGAAACTGGCCTTGTCATCTTTGATGAACCTCTCCGCCTTCCAAACTTCATCCTCCTTATTCTTTTTAGTTCCGTGACACACGTGTGCACAAGCGCCTGCGAAATCCAAGCAGTTGTCATCCCGGTAGCGAAGCGCCACCTTCGAGCAGACCTTACACAGGAAACGAGCCATGATCCTGTCGACCGGATGTAGGGTAGTTTTGCTCGCGGTATTCCAATCCGGATATCCAAGTACAGCTCCAAGATCCTTTCTCGCCTTCTCCCTCCATTGCTTCAGCTCAAGATCGAGGCGCTGGACGACCCAGCTCTCCTTTAGCAGCGTGCTGGAGACGTTGGTGGGATGTTCAGTTGTCGCAGGAGAGGAGCCCTGGAGCATCATAACAATGGGAAGCCGGCGGAATACCGGCAAGGAGGGAAGAATGGTAGGTGGCTGTCGGGATCGCAGCCTCTGGTAATGTTGAGCGACGCCCTGGCGGTTCTCGCGATAAGCAGCTTCGTGGATCCTCCGTGTTCGTGTCTCTTTCAACTTTGCGAGGGCTTTGTCAACCTCTGAAGCGAGAAGATCATAATCTGCAGAATTTAAAACGGGTGACTGGAGGTAAATATATGGAGTTTGGAACCACTCACCATCTTGAGTGACATTCTCAATCCTCCTGTTTTTGTGAAGGTGGAGAGCTCCATAGGCTGCCGTCTTCATCATGTCCCAATAATCCCAACCATACTTCTCAGCTAAGCCTTTTGCACTATGGAGGGTCAACGAGATAAAATAAAAGAAGCCATAGTTTTGACGTCACTAACAAGGTTTCATTCGCAGCTTCATTGCTTCGGTACAATTTTTGCCGGGCTTCTTTCCATTCATGCAAGGATTTACAGAACTGAATGGCGAATTGAGGGGGAATATCGATGAGAACATGTGTAAGCGCTCACCTTCATGTACGCATCAAAGTACCCTATTTTTTCCTTATTCCTCTAAAGAGGAAAAAGCTAGTAACCCAGGACCGTGAATGGTATTCTAGGGACTACTCACAGTTAGATAATCCTCAGGGCTAGCAGCGCAGTCATGAAGTTCGCGAAGCCAGTCGTTCGCCCTGTACAGTGACTCGCGATACACTTGGACCAGTATCAGTTGGGAACTTGACAGCGGGCGATGGTGACTTACCAATCCTGTTATACTCTTCAGAAATACTGGTCAGTGATACAGAACGTCATAGTTGAAGGTTTGGACCGCACCGAAGCACCTTTCGGACTCTAGGTACGGTAGACATTGATGAATCTTTGCATCATGGACCAACGAGCGTTCCGCCTTTTGGAGGTCCCTGCGGTGTCCATTGAACGTTAACGGCCTGTGGCCCAACCGACCCTTTACTCACCCACTCTCGATGTACTTCACTGTACACCGATGCTGAGAAGAACTTGACAGTCAATGCTGCTGAAAGACAAAAAGGAGAAGCAATCACGCACGTCTCGACACAATCTAAGTCGGATACCGAAAGAAACATACATCACTTCCGTCGTTTTCTTGCAGACCTGGAGAACATTAGTCATGAAAGGAGACTTGGTCAGGACGATACACACCTCACAGGTCCCGCCATCAAATAAGAACGCGGCATACGATGCTTCCGTAAATGTCGACATAGGATCCGGCACAGGTAAAGGATACGCTTTGCGAACAGCTCGCCATATGAACGGCGATGACGGACCCAGCAGAGTCGCACAGAAAAACTTGCTACACCGCGTGACAGCAAGCACATCCTTTGGAGAGTTTGTGAGAATGAAAATTTCTGCCAGAAGTTCAAATGGCAGTTTATCGAATATACATCGTTTGGGTTCGGTAGAGACTGTTGGTCCGTCTTCCTTTGTTCGACGCCGTTTCCGGGTTGGTCCTTTGCAACCTATTTGGGGTGCTAAAGATATTTGATTATCGTCTTGTTCGTCAGAACTTGGTCGAGGATCTGTGGAGATTGGTGCCATGGTTTTATTCCGAGCAGAAAGGGTTCTCGAGATACCAGAACGCGACCGTGACTGATGAGTCGCTACAACTCACGGATCACTCGTTGTTTTGCACTGTTTGATTCGGTGTGTTGGGCCAAAAATAACAAGCATCTTTTTGCTTGACGTTCAGATGAGGCGCGTGGACACAAGCACGGAGCAGAGATATAAATCAATTTGTGGTACACTGTTTCGAGATTTCATAGGATAAAATATGAAAGAGAAGGAAGGAGAGTGGGGATCGTGGCAAGTACTAATATTGCCGGGCCAGATACGATGGTACAGGTGGGAAAAGAGAAAAGGAGAGCAGGGCGGCTGATCGAAGCCGATAATACCTGGAGGGTGATAAGTAAGCGAAAGGGAAGAGGCCAAGGTCGGGGGGGGAGGAGAAATACAATCAAGGAGCGTCAACAGATACAAATCTGCAAGAAAACTGGAGATACGAAGTTGAAGTTAGGCAGGACGTATAGCAGGAATACTCGGTAAAAATCTTGGTTTCGGCAGGCAACGGCCAGCTCTTACCCAGCGGCGACTCCCTCAGGCCTCTGAGGAAAGATGCAGAGCAGGTCTGGACTGGGTGCTGCATAAGGATTGAGGGCGTTTTGAGTCAACTGCGACGCGGTTCGAAGAGGGGTTGCAGCGTACAAGGGAAAGGCAAATGCCTGGGTTGGATTCACATACGTGGCACCACTATTCAAAGGGGGTTGCAGGCCTTGCTGTACGTGAAAAGTGGGGGCGATGGGTGTTTGGCTGGGGCTGATTCCATACCGAGTCAAAGCAGTATCAATGACGGTGCTGACGGCCTTCTGGAACGCAGGGTTCTTGAAAATGTCCGAAATGCCTTCCTGAACGTCTGGATACTGGGGTGCCTTCATCTGAGGACTCAGCCCACGCTGGGTAAGAGCAGTGTCGATCAACTCGGTAAGCGCATGGTTGACCGACGGGTGACCTAGAATCGACTTGGAGACGATGTCCGGGGATAGGCCTTGTTGAGAGTTATCGGGTGCTGTGTCGGGCTTGAGACCGAGCAAGGCTACATCGACGACAGTGCCGATGACCTTCTGGAAGACATCAAAAATGCCCTGCTGGATGTCAGGATACTGGGCCGCCGTTGGATGGGGACTAAGGCCATGAGTAAAGGCCGCGTCCAGGCCGTGAGCGCTGGCAGGTGTGGCAGTGTTGAGACCTCGCTGGGTCAAGGCGACGTCAATGACAGTGCCGACGACCTTCTGAAAAACGTCAAAAATGCCTTGCTGAATGTCGGGATACTGGGCAGCCGTTGTCTGAGGGTTCAAACCATGTTGAGAAAGGGCGGCATTGACCAGCCCAGTAATGGTCTGACGAACTGCCGGGCTTGCCAAAATTGAGGTGAGGTCCGAGAATAGGCCTTGTTGAGCGTTGGCGGGCGTGAGAGGTATAGTGGGATTAAGACCCCGTTGGGTCAAGGCAGCGTCAATGACAGTGCCGACGACCTTCTGGAAGACGTCGAAAATACCCCGCTGAATGTCAGGATACTGGGCTGGCGTCGTTTGAGGGTTCAGTCCGCTAAGGACCGTGCCGAGCAACCCCGTAATGGTCTGGTTAACCAACGGGTTACTCAAAATCGAGCCGAGGCCCGAGAAGAGACCTTGCTGAAAATCTGGTGGAGGTGGAAATGTGGAGGCAGTCGAGTTGAGCCCGCGCTGAGTCAAAGCAGCGTTGACGACAGTGCTCACGACCTGCTGGAACACCGGGTGCTTAAGGACATCAGCTATGCCAGACCAAATGCTCTGCTGTACATCCGGGAGTTGCGTGACTGTCTGAGCACTAATGGTCTGGGGTTTCAACCCACGTTGGGTCAATGCGCCCTGGACCACGGTGTTGACAACGGTGCCTACGACCTGCTGGAAGACTGGAGTTTTGAGAATACCAGCGATACCAGACCAGATACTCTGCTGAATATCGGGATATAGGGCCGCCGCCGTCTGAGGGCTTAGCCCACGCTGAGTGAGGGTCGCGTTGATCAACCCGGTTACGGTTTGGCTAATCAACGGATGTCCCAGAATAGAGCCGAGATCTGAGAACAACCCCTGCTGCACTCCGGAAGGAGGCGCAAACACTGGGATGGGATTGACGCCACGTTGAGTTAGAGCGGCGCCGACAACTGTCGAAACTACCTGCTGGAATGCGGGATTCTTGAGGACATCAACCAGGCCAGACCAGACGCCCTGCTGTAGGTCAGGATATTGAGCAGTTGTCGCGGGGTTAACGTTGCGTTGAGAAAGAGCGGCATCGACGATTCCCGTAAGCGTATTGCGAACGATCGGGTGACTCAGAATCGATGTAAGGTCGGAAAACAACCCCTGCTGGATGTCGACAGAAGAACCGGGTCTGATGCCATGCTGAGTAAGTGCAGCATCAACAACTCCTGAAACGACCTGCTGAAATATGGGATTGTTGAGGACACTGGTCAGACCGGACCAAAGACCTTGCTGTGCTCCGTAGGCGGCTGTGTAGGGGCCGCCCAAGCCATGTTGGAAGTCCTCCAAACCCCCAATGAATGGAGGCGGGTTAAGGGGAGGGAACTTCCAGGTGGAAGGTAGATAGACGCCCGGTAGATAGACGCCCTGTTGCGCACCATACGCAGGCGCAAACGTGGCGACGTTGAGCCCACGCTGCGTTAAAACGCTATCGATGACACCTGAGACTACCTGCTGGAACACGGGGTGCTTGAGAACGCCAACAATTCCTGACCAAATGCTGTGCTCGATTCCAATGGCAGGCATCACCTGAGCAGTGACTGGCCCAGGGGGGCTGAGGCCATACTGAGTTCCATAGGGATTTAACCATCCGGCGTAAGGGTTGATGCCGTACTGAGGGATTGCGGGAGCGGTGGAGACCTTTGACGCCTCTATATTTAAATCAGCATTTCGATAATACATAATGGTTAGTTGGGAACACACCAAGTTCTTTTGAGCGAATTTCCTGGTTCCAAGAAATGAAATAGTTTCTCAAGGTCGCGATATCTGCTTTAGCAGCCAAAATGGCACTCTGTTCGCTAAGCGGGACTCCGGCGACATCCAAAGCCTTCTGGAGTGACCAATCCGAAGCTAAGGAGTGGGGAATGTTGCGAGGGTAATTGATGACCATGTACGCCTTGTCCATGTCAGACAACTTGTTGTTGACGTTGACTGTTATATTCTGGTAGTTGAGTCGGCCTGGCATGAAGTACCTAAAAGCCTGTGAGTTCATGCTAACGGAAAGGTGACGAAAAACGTACATCATAATAGAATCTTTGTCGAGCTTGCTGTAGTTGGAAACATTATCCACGCTATATACGTCGAGGATCTGTGACTTGATGAGGCTTCGGTCCCAGCCCTGCGTAGAGTAGTAGTAGTCATAGACTGCGTCGGGTATAAGCGTAAGAGCTCCGCCCCTTGCGGGGCTCTGGTGTTCGTGCATCAAGCCGAGGGCATGACCCCACTCATGGAGGATTGTGCCGCGGTCGTTCAGAGAGATGGAAGAAGAGTTCTCGATCCAGCCAAGATTCATGGTTATCCCGCCATTCTGGACCTGGAGAGCACCTTTGCCTACGGAACTCCACGATCCTCCGTCAGGTTTAAAGTCAATGCGCACCATGGCGGTCATGTCGTTATCCGCCTGGCGTTGGAGAGTGAGATTGGCATAGTAAGTCCATTCAGGGGCGACCGAGGCGACCTTCGTTTTCTGATTATCGGTGCCACCGAAGAACGAGTAGCTAATTGTCTGCGAAGCTGCGTGAGCGGAATTTCGGTCGTAATGCAAGGTAGGCAACGTACCGAGCCATTGTCCCAAAGCAATTTCACTTTAGTCATGACGGCATGAGACTGCGACACGGGTGCATCACTAAAGACAGGCTTTGTTAGATCGATGGGCGGGGGCGGCTTAGTTTCCGGCGCAATGCCGCAAGCGCGTTCGACGGTACATGTACAGTCGATGCTGGAGGTAGCAGTGGTCATGTTGAGTTAAGGAGAGCAGTAAGTCAAAATCTCGAGGTCAAGTTATGGGGAGCTATGATCAGTTTATGGGTCTACTTATAGGATTACGGGGGCACCGAAGCCATAGGCCCAGCCAAATCCAGGAGAAGGAGATTTTCCCACTGCCGGACAGATAGGTACGATGCTCAGCGTTTTCGACTGAGACGTGCCAACACGGAGCTCAAACGAAGGCGTGATAGGGACGAGTTGTTGAATCACAATATATGCAGTCCTCTCTGTCAATGCTAGCACTTGAGAACACAAGGATTGTACATGAGGACCTGAGGCACAAGCGGCGATTCTGAAAACCCGGGCTAGTAAATTCGCTCTTTTCAGTTGCCATTCGGATGAAATCTAAGACTTCAATACGAAAACGCGCTGACAGATTCAAGAGCGGCGCATACCAGGTTGAAAAGGAAAGACCAGGATCCTCGTTTGCACTGTAATGGAATGATTAGCCAAGGAACAGCTGTACTCGACAGAACGGTGGCGGTATGAACGCCCCCACATCATATTGCCTTATCTCCTGTCATGTCAAAAGATGCCAGTACGTCCTGACAGAGACGGTGTGGGGAGAGCTTGGAGGTATGAACGGTGATTGTAGAGAGCCGGGACTGCAAAGAGGTCGGCTAGCGGGTCAGGTGGTGGAGAGGTGCGAAGTACATGAACATACAGTTCATATTCACCCCCGCCTAAGCAAAGAAAAATCATCAGCCTGTGTAACGGTATAGGTCAGCATAGCTTTAGATCGATCCATTGCTGAAAAAAATCCTATAATTTTGGCAAAGGGAACCGTGTCCGCAGACCAATGTTGTCCTGCTGCCATCATATGGATTACTCGTAACTTGAAAGCTGGAGAGCGTCCAGCAAGTGCTAGAGGTAAACCGAGGAACAGGAACATCCCAGTTGCATTCCAGAGGGGTCACCTGAGGGTCACGGTGGATCTAGTCGGACTTAATAGATCTACATATGTGGCCCTGGCAGTGTCCCCTGCCGCCCAGACCTGGCGCTGTTTGCGTTGAGGGCAACTCCGCCCAGGGTTCGGATATCCTCCGCAGGCCATGTGTTTGGGATTGGCCGTTTTCCAGCTGGTCGACTCGCGAAACACCTCAAGCCTCCTATCCAGTTCCTTGAAGAAACCTTCAAGGATCTGGTGTAGTGCTTTATGTACTTGCACGTCTGATCACATGAGTTCATAGTTCGTCTGCTACACGCTGGGGTTCATCCGAAGTCCGTTGGTTGGGGGTGGCGGAAGTGGTCAGAGGTTCGGAAGGAGAGCGTGTCGGCGATATTAACCCTGAGTATACCACATCCAACGTGCTTGACGGCTGGGTGCTGCTTGAATCCACATCTTCCAACGGAACGACCGGAGAGATTGAAGAAGCAGCAATCGCCGCAGCGGAACCGCTCGCCGTGAAGATAGCGGACGACAGCTTCGCAGTTGCTGAAGACAATCTGGCGCTGCCCTTCTCCGTATTCAATAGCGCAGCATCCTCGTTGAAGTCCGGCAAAAACCTTGTCCACCATAGAGCTATACGCAGACTGCGGTCCAAGATGCGTTGTTTGATGATGAAGAGGACAACCAGGACAAAGAAACTAAAGGCAAAGATGATTAAGACGCGGTCGATCCAGTCGGACTTCTCCAGTGCTGTGATAAGCTGCTTTGATGTCCCCATGAGGTTTGTGAGCGTATCGTGTGTTGACGATGTGGCACGGAGAGACGCAGTAGATGCGTCTGCAAGGAGTCTTAACAACTGAAGACATGAACTGAACGGATGCGCACGCACCGAGCAACTGTGTTGAGAGAACTGAGTGTTCAAGCTCCCCCTGCATCAAACCAATCGTCCGCCGTAAAGCTTCGGTGACATTGTCGTTCGTCTTCATAAGAGCATCGTCGCTGTATCTGGATGTTAGGAAAGTTCATGTGAACTGAAGTTAAAGCACTGACGTTACTTTCTCGTTTAGATTTCGTTTCTCGGTCACAGCTGAAGAAGCCAAGAGCTCGTCTCTCTGAGACTTGCTCATTGAGTCGATGGCTCTCTTTGACGTAAGTAACGCAGCTCGCGAATCTCGCCGTAGCCTGTCGTGGATCAATACAATACAGCAAAGGACAAGGAAAGAATTGCACGCACTGCGTAAGACCTTCCTGCAACTCGACCACTATCCGTCTCAGCTCTGTCCGACTCTTATCCCCCCTTTGATCTCCAATAGATATGTCCAAAGCCTTCAATAGATCGCAAGGTTCAGCCTCATTATGGATGAATTGGAGAGCACGCTTCACCTCAACTTGTCGCACAAAGGAGTCAATGTCCTCGCGCAGTTCCGCTGTTAGATTCTGTTGCAGCGATGACGGTCCTTTGCATGCTCGTAAACGAGGGATTTGGTATTCGAAGAGGTCCGTCTGACGTTTCCTCGCGGCCGAAATCAAACGAGACGTGTCTTCTGCGAATTTCGAGGGTACTGGCGACATGTCAGGAGCTATGGAGTATAACTTGTACGATAACCAGAAGCATTTAAGGATAAAATTTTGTAGTGTACTTCCAGGAGAACGGACACCGTCGCGAGGATGCAAGGATATGGTGATGATATGTCACTTATGAACGAGCTTCACTAGCCTGCTGCAGGCTTGAGCCACCTCGCCGATTGCAAAGTTGGATGCGGATGCGGATGTGGGGTGTGCGGCTCCGCATCCAACATCGCCGGATGCCCACAACACGTGCACATCTTGTCGACACAATTTTTACCCAAATGCTTACTTCATCCACTGCACTGAGGAACGCTTTTCCACATGTACGGATTTTATGCAAAATGCTCTGTCGAAACCGTGAATGATCACGTATCTATGACGTTCAAATTGTAAAATAAATAAATATATCACCGGAACCTGAATTGAGGGTGCCGAGGAAGTCTTAACGGCAACTGCCGGAAGTTTGATGGTAGGCCCGGAAGTTTTGAGGTCTGGCCGGAAGTTTGGACCTGCTCACGTAATCAGGAACACCATCAAAATATGACGTTGTGAGCACATGATGTCCAAATCAAGACTACTGTCGCACGCTGGCGCCCTACAGCAAGCTCATCGTCGAGCACGATGAGCTTGTTCTTTCTTCATCCCTTCATCGTATAACCTCCTATGCTTATACATTTAATG
>JABCKH010007890.1:0-22740 GCA_018851285.1 Lyophyllum semitale | reverse complement strand
AAAAAAAATTCCTTTGGTAACGCGCAAAATATCGTGATGAAGAGATGAAGAGATCAATTTTTTCGGTAACGCGTAACATCGAGTGAAGAGTTGGTCGTAATAGTACAGTAACCACAAACTCCCAAAGCCGTTCAAGGTGTCTTCCATCACCATCATCCACGACTCGCGGCGGTCGCGATCAATAGAAGAGACATTTTCAAATGGATAAGTTCGAGAGACGTGCGTGGTGTACTGTCTATTGGGTAAAAGGTTACGAGGATTTATACCCTGCTCGTGGGGACTGATACCGACCCCTGCTTTTTGTTTTCAGGTTAGGTCCAATTCTATCTGTGCATTATTTTCCTCTTTCAACCTAATCTGACGTAGTCTCGATACCCTCCTCCAAAAATCGATTTTGAAGACAATCGTTCAAAATGATATGGAATCTGACGTTCAATTTCAGCTTCATTTCGGAGATGCGTGTCCGCCATCGATTCCATGGGTTAGATCTGCCATTGGTTAGCAAAAATCATGTCGTGGATAGTGGTTTGAGATTTATCACGCAATGTGGCGTCCTTCCAGATGTGCTTCACTGGCAAGTTCGGGCCGCGGTCGATCAACAACTCATTTAAAGCTACCTCCCTCCCATAAATTTCCCGGATGAGACACTCTATTCTCGTGACTCTACTTGCTGGCGCGGTCAGTAAACTATTTTCTGCTCGCTGGCCGCAGTGTGCCATGAGTTTAACGATTTCTGGTCATACAGGCCGCCCATATAGTCTACAGGAGGCTTGAACCGCGGAATATCCTTTGGCATATAGTCCTCCTCATTGTAGTACCGCTCTCGCTTACCCCGCTCCTTATCCGTTACTTCTCACGTATCGTCTTGTCTGCACTTGCCGCATGGTCGAGCTATCTAACGAGCCTCGTGGTCTGTACCGTCGCGTACCGTCTCTCCCCTTATCACCCCCTCGCCAAGTACCCCGGCCCCATTGTGTGCAAAATTTCGAAGGTGTGGTTTGCCTTTGTGGCGTACTGCGGGAGACAGCACATATACTACAATGAGCTGCATCGGCGGTATGGGGACATTGTGAGGATAGGTACGCGTGTAGTTTTTATCCCGTACATGCCGCTCAATGATGCTTGTCTCCCTTATAGGTCCCAATGAACTATCCTTTTGCACCCCAGATGTCATCGCACCTATGATGGGTCCAGGTGGCATGCCCAAAGCAGCTTGTAAGCGACATCCTTGTCTCCCCTTAAAATTCGGCCATAGCGATGACTCTGCTATTTTCTAGATTGGGACGGCCAGTTCGCTGATCAGAAAGAGTTTCGGTCGCTTGTGGGTCTACGTGATCCGCAAGCGCATGCACGGCTTCGCCGGATATGGAGCAGGGGATTCACATCACAAGCTCTGCGGTCATACCAGCCCATTCTAACTAAGCGCGTTGGTCAGCTATTGGAGCACCTTGCAACCCGTGCCGATAATACTGTGGATATGGCAAAGTGGATTAGCTGGTTCTCGTGAGTATGCTTGGCCCGCGCTGCTGATTTGTCCGCGCTGACGTGTGGCGTACCAGTTACGACGTTATGAATGACATGGCGTAAGCGAGAAATAAATGTTCCTGCTCAGTGTCTGACGATATACTAGTTTCGGAGACCATATCGAGTTGATGCAAACCCAAGACTCTGGAGGTATTTGGGACCTGATGGAACACGCAATGCCGTAATTACCTTCTCCATCCTCTCTTTCTCCTCCATTGCTTGATTATATCCATCAGGAGTGGAATTGTCATGAGCCATCTGCCTTGGTTGGCTGAATTCGCCATGCAGATCCCTCACATTGCTGGAAGATTGAAAGAATTCAGGGAGTTCGCTCACCGCCGTGTGATGAAGCGGTACAACGAAGGCTCTGCCAGCAGAGATCTGTTTTACCATTTGGTACTTTCTGCCAATCTCCCTTGTGGGACATTACAAATTACTGATATCATTCTTGCCTCCTGCATAGATGGACGAAGGCGGTCTGGAGGGCACAGCCCCCGCCATCGATCAGTTCGCGAGCGACGCACCTTTAGTGATAGTCGCCGGGTCCGACACGATATCACCGGTACTCTGCAATCTATTTTATTTCCTCGTTTGTAACCCCGGTGCCTGTACCCGGCTGCAAGCCGAACTTGACGACTCGAAGCTGGATGCAGACGATGTCGTAGCATTGGCACAGCTGCCCTACTTGAATGCTGTCATGTGCGTCAGGTATACCGATCTTTCAAAATCCTCTCAACTGACGAAAATTCAGAAACGAGACTTTGCGTATCATCCCTGCAGTACCAAGTGGCAGTCCTCGGTCGCCGCTCATTGGAAGCGGTAGCTACATGCCAGGATCTCAGCAAGTCTATTTCTTCATCGAATTCTTGGGCACCTCGGCTGACCCGTTATGTATCAGTTATATCCCTGAAGGAACCTCCGCGATTGTCCATACCTACACTATTCATAGGGATGCACGGAACTTTGCCCCGTCACCCGAGAATTTCATCCCTGAACGGTGGCTGCCGGCAGAGACGCAGGTGATCTTGGAACCAGAGCTCTTTGCAAACCGTGAACGTATCGTCCATGATCTGGCGGCCTATATTCCCTTCTCTTATGGACCTGCAGACTGCATCGGAAAAAGGCTCGCCATGCAAGAGTTGCGACTGGTTGCGTGTGCCGTTTTGCGACGGTTTAATTTGGGGTTTGCGGACGGGTATAATAAAATGGATTGGGAAGCTGGGATGTGCGATTATTTCGTCATCAAGAAGGCGAGGTTGCCGATGGTACTCACACTACGGTCGCAACTGTGATCAATTATGATGTAACTTGTTTGTCTGCAACCAACGTCCTCCACGTTATTTGAGGGCCTATCTATCCAACGCGCTCATCATTCATTCAATCTGTCTAGTCAGTTCTCTCACACTAGTTTTCGGCCTTGAAAGCTAGTACCTATGTCGCCAGACGACGAGGAAAGTTTAAGCTCTGTGACGCCGACGCGAGAAGCGGGGTCATACAACATTCCACTTCCTCCACAGGACGTACCTATCTGCTCAGGGACAGATTCGTCAAGTAGCTTTTTTGTTGGTTCGCCTGATCAGCTCGAAGCCGACTACCAAATACCACCTCGTGCTACGTACAACATCCTCGGTTCTTCAAATAGTGCTCCCCGCTCTAGGCCCCCAATCGGCACCCGCAGCACATCCGCTCCTCTCATCACACGAAGGCGTCCAACGTCATCTGATCAGCGTGTCGTCTCTGGGTTTGCCAACATTGGCCTTGGCAATCCTAAGCCTGAGCCCCACTGGACACTTTTCGGTCAGCTCATGGAAAACGAGGGCCAACTCCCCACCCCAGTTGCTCGACCAGAACCAACTTCGACCCATTTGCGTATTGGTCACTACGCAACTGTAGGGCCTGGTTCGGAATCTACAGTAAAGCGCCGAAGCAACGTAGATCCGTTCTTGGAAGAATCAGTTGTAGAAGAGGATGGCTTGAGGCGCTATCCACCATCGGTTCAGGGGGGTTCAACAGACGGCAATGTGTACGATTCTTCAGATTCCTTCTCGGACTCCGACTCTGGCGAAGATTCCACGCCTCCTGAATCGCCTGGACCGTCACATATGCCTTGGTATTCGTTACAGCGGATTCCCAGTGTCCCAGTTCTGTATCGCAACGTTTTAAAATGCTCAATTGCTTACTTCATTGCATCTCTTTTCACCTTCAATCCTTATCTTGCCGCTCTTCTCAGCCGAATGACTCTGGTGGACTCCGGACCTCAAACACCCTTCACAAGGGGCCATATGGTAGCCACAATGTGCGTGAACACTTTTAACTGTTAACACCGATCTTTATGGACACTACATTCCGCTTTTCAAGTATGTGTTACTTCAATCCCGCGAAGACAATAGGAGGCATGATTGAAGCGGATATATTCTGTCTTATTGGATTCCTTTACTCCGCCTTTGTCTGCATCTCGTCCATGACAATGTTCTGGTGGCTCGAGAAGCAGCCCGGCTGGGAATGGCTAGGCGACCTTGTTGCTGTCCTCTGGGTTGGAGTGAGTATGGGCATTGTCGCGTGGTTTAAAGTTTGGATGGTATGTACCAATCCTCCTCCTGTAATCTTTCTGCTATATTCTTTAATTAGGATAACCCTTCATTCAATACTGGTGAGTTATGCGATCGATAGGATAAGGAATTCTACTCATCGCGACTACAGCTTGCAGCATGATAACAATCATTATCATGGTCGTGTTCGTATCCTTTCTTAATCACGTTTCGTAGACTAACTTCCTCGCAGCGTCGTGAGAGAAGGCGGAATCCGCATGCTCCTTGCAGTGTCTACTATCGTCGCTTGCGGCTCTCTTGTCACCAACCTGGCGTGTTTCCTGATCTGGCCCCAATCCGCCATCGGCAACCTCCAAAAAAACATGGTCAAGACCCTCGACTCCTTCTCCACCGTCCTCAGCATGCTGACCAATACCTTCCTTTTGGAGGGCGGCGTGCACAAGCAGAGCCACCTTGAGAAGATGCAACGCGCCGTTGAGGACCACCAGAGCAGCTTCACAAGCCTCGCAAGGAGCCTTACTGAAGCCCGCACAGAGTGGTTCCTTCGCGGGGACCTTCCAAATATCCGACCAGAGGAGAGGGGTAAACGGGCTTACGAGGACGCAGTAGACAGCCTGAATCGACTTGGGCAGCATCTGAACGGCTTGCGGAGTGGCACACGGCTGCAGTACGAGCTGACGAAGGCGGGCGTCCGCATGGAGCGCGGGAAGAATGCAAATAAGCCGGTGGAGCTTGATTTAGAGACGTCGACGGAGGATGACGAAGAGACATCGATGTTGAAGGCGGCGGCGGCTATGTTTGGGAATCTAGTAGACGATTTGGGCCCACCACTTAAGGCATTATCCGTGAGTTTCTGACCTTTCTAATTTCTCATGGTTATCTGATCAATTGTATATAGAACTCATGCACGCTTTCACTTAAACGTCTGCGAGAGGCTTTTGAGCAGTCGCAGTCCCGGCGGCGGAGAAAGGATGCTTTTCTGGAAGATGAGTTCCTTGAGCTCGTGGATGGAATTGAGGGTGCACTTGTAAGGTTTGAGAGCACCTCGAATCATGCGCTCTTACGTTTGTACCGGAGAAGCGATGTGCAAACCTCTCCACGGTCTTCCAGAACAAGTCAACATGGACGGAGCAGCGTCTACTCAGCAAGGGGGGAAGATGTAGAGAATGCACTCCTCAGCGCTGACAATGAGCAAGTTTTCTTGGTTTATTTGTGTGTCTTATTCCTTCCATTGATTGCTTTGACTCTCTGACATTTAACATTACATATTAGTTTCATTTTTACATTGCAGGAGTATGCCCGGGAGATGGTGTCCCTCATTGATGCCATGGGCCGCATTTATCGCTATGAGCAAGACAGAGCGCAACGCGGCCAGTGGTGGAAACGCCTTTATCACGGAATTAGCCACCACTTGGGTCGCCTCAAGCTCCGATGGTCCTCTGAACGTCCTTCCAACACCCTAAAACGGAAATACCCCGGTCTCAGACGCAGCTTTTGTACGTCCCTGTTGTCTTCGTTTGCGTCCTACTCTAATTGACCAGTTACACGCCACTAGCCGCTTACATCATCCCGGACATTCGACATCCTGTACCTTCCTTCCCGAAAGTGCGCCCGCATGCGCCGAATACAGTCCAGACGCCGTTGCGCAGCAAGCTGCCTTTGATTGGACGATTCAAACACTCGCTGTGGAAGTTCGGCAAGCGTATGACGGAAAGGGATATTAAGTATGCTTTCAAGGTTGGGCTGGCGGTGGCAATACTTGCATCTCCGGCGTTCTACGACCCGACACGCCCCTTTTTCACAAAGTATTGGGGAACTTGGGCCTTGATATCGGTAAGTATTCAATATTCATAATCAAAGGGTGATTGTTGACACATGTCTAGTTTTTCTCAGTCATTTCGCCCACCATTGGAGCTGTACGTTGTGTCCCTTAATCTAGTCGAGCTCCTGTAGTTGACTTATAGTGACAGACGAATAATCTAGGTCTTCAACGCCTTCTTGGCACCTTGTAAGCACCACTCTTGCTGCGCATTGACCTGGCTTTCATCCTTTGTCCGTAGAGTTGGTGCTTTAGTCGCGGCTGGTATTTTCACGCTCTTCCCTGACTCGCCGGCCGTCCTCGCCGTGTTTGGGTTTTTGTTCTCGCTGCCATGCTTCTACTACGCGGTGGCTTATCCACAGTATGCCTCGGCGTCTCGTTTCGTACTTCTCACGTACAATTTGAGTTGCCTATATTGGTAAGCAGCCTACAAATGTTCTAGGAGAAACTAGAGCATTCATGGCCATCACTAGCTACAACCTCCGCGACAAAGACATCTCCGTGGTCAGCATTGCCTCCTATCGTGCCCTTGCCATGACAGCTGGTGTTGTGTGGGCCGCGTTTGTGTCACGATTCTGGTGGCCAGCTGAGGCAAGGCGGGAGCTAGGCAAGGCCCTTGCAGAGTAAGTCATTTTCGTGGTCCATCGATCAGATACGTATCTTTTGAACTCGAGGGAATAGGTTCTGCCTCAACATTGGATGGCTATATACACGCTTGGTGGCATCGAATTCGTTTGCTCCAGAATACCACACGGAAGGTGACAGCGACGACATTTCTGAGGGGGCTTCGCTACTTTCTACGCCTTCGCAATCCACAAAACTCAATAACTCAATCAAAGAGTTCATGGAAATGTATGTTCTCTCTTTGCGTGACTAGAAAACATTCAGAGACTCATTCTTTCGATAAACCTTTCAGGGAGCTGCACCTTCAAATTAAGTTGATCGAACTTCAGGGCCTCCTATCTCAAACCCAGCACGAACCACGCCTAAAAGGCCCGTTCCCCATCGTGCTATACCGTGGGGTTTTGACAAGCCTTCAAACTATTCTGGACAAGCTCCACAGCATGCGATGCGTGACCACACGTGAAGAGTGGTGAGCGAAATCTTGTTACGAACCTTCCCTAGGATAGATTGCTCATTACGTTTGTGTGGGGCAGGTATACGGTGAGTAACCTCATGTGGCAATCGTCGCTGGTCACGATGGGAGCTAACCCTGTGTTATCTGCAGAGCGTTCGGCAAGACTTTATCATTCCCGTGAACAAGGAGCGACGTGAGATGGTTGGGAATATTATTCTCAGTCTCTCCACGCTCGCTTCTGCGTTTAGATTGAAGGCTCCACTTCCACCATACTTGCCTCCCGCGGAAAAGGCACGGCAGCGCCTGGTATGCATGCTCATCTACGTCATCGATGATCACAATTCATTGATTCATGTCAGGTTGACGCCATAAGAAAACTTAATGTGGTGAAAAATCGAGATGTCAAGGGATCACGACAGCTTCTGTTTTTCGCATATGCACTTGCGATGAAGGGCGTGACCGAGGAACTGGAGTCGTTGGGCCGAACGTTGCAGAGGGCGTTTGGAGTAATCGGGGAGACGCCAGAGGAGTTTGATGCGCTGTTCATGTACCCAGAGGAGAGCAGAAGACGGATGGATTATGCGGCGTGAATACCTATGGATGATAGTATACCTGGTTCAGAATTCGGAAGCTGGGCTTTGTCGACTCTATAGAAATGCCCGTTTGCCAGTCAATCCCTTCCACAGTCCATTTTCATGCAATTCACAGATCTTCCTAACAGCTCATCACCATCTTTCAATCCACCATCCCTATCCCACGCTAGGCCGTCACTACTACGCCCTCTCAACCCCCTGGAATCGCTTCACCATGGCAGTGAAGAGCCGGCGTTTACACAATTTAACCCTCTTG
Organism: Lyophyllum semitale; assembly: GCA_018851285.1. Taxonomy (NCBI): domain Eukaryota; kingdom Fungi; phylum Basidiomycota; class Agaricomycetes; order Agaricales; family Lyophyllaceae; genus Lyophyllum; species Lyophyllum semitale. The sequence goes on along the minus strand of JABCKH010007890.1, from coordinate 14,921 downwards.
TAAGTACCCTCGGTAGAGACGTGCTATTGTCCTACGCCCAATGCGACCATTGCGCAAACCAGCTCCAACTCGTCCCATTCACCAATCGAAGCACTCATTGACCAAAAACGGTAACATCCGTGCGCTTTTGACAATCCTGAAGACATTTCACCCGACGCATCTACCGACGTTGCTGTTGCTGGGATGTATGTATTTCACGTCGGGAGAGTTGATTTTGAGTCTGGAGATCAATCAAGAGATACTTCGTTTGGACCCAAGCTATGTAGGGACAGTCTACTAGCTTGGCTCCTACCTTCGATTCTCACAGCAATTAGGTTGAGGCCATGTGCAACATGCGTTGCATCATGAAATATTTGAACAATCGCGAAGCTGTCTACGAATGGTGGTGGAAAGCCTTGCGACTGCAACCCATGTATTGGGATGCCGTGGTCAGTCGTACATCTTCTCGCGTTTTTCACCTTCCTGATTTTTCATGTGGTCGACGAGGCGGGCCATCTACGAGAGCAAGTCCCAGTCAGACAGCTATCCAGAATTCAAAACATACTATACAAGAGCCAATTTTCTCTGGATGAGCACAGAACGATACGACGGTGTCGGTTTCATTCTGGCCTCAGTCCTGCAACATGGTCATTGACGCTTTTCTCCACAGGTGGCAGGAGCCGATCTTTCGGATACTGAGTCAGGATACAAGTCATGTATATCAATTACAGATAGTGGTGAAATCGAGAAATAATCCATTATTTGACTGGATCAAGAGTCCAAGTTCGCTGATATCTAAAGGGTGGGTACGAGAATGTAGGGATACAATAAACCAAAAATGCCGGGGAGATACAAATCAATGGATGGTGATGATACAGCGAGGTGATAAAGATGGTGTACAAGTGTGCAGAGACGTGTGCGGAGTCCGATGATCGTGACAAGAGCTGAGAATGGTGTCCATAGTTATTCCAAATGCGAAAGAAAATAAGTGACAACGATGAGGGACGAGAAGGGAATCGTAAAGCTGGAAAAACAAACACAAGGCCCGCACTAGGTCAACCACCGATGTGCCTTGACCTCTGCAATGGTGGCGCGGGTTTGTGGGTTGGGATCCAAACATCGCCGCATCAAGCTCATGGCCGTCCTCGACATTCGTGCACTGGGTATATCTGCAAGGACGATTCTTCCATTGATAGCATCTTTCACTGTCGGGAACGGTGATGTTCCAGTGAGAAGATACGAAAGAAGGACGCCCAAGGTCCATATCTCCGCAGGAGGCGCCTGATATTCTTTTTTGAGAAGGATCTCAGGTGATGCGTAGGCAGTGGTTCCGTAGAATAGAGTGTAGTAGGGTCGGGGCTCGCTTGGATCAACCACTGCGGCGCTGCCGAAGTCGATAAGTTTGACCTGTGGATTCTAATCAGATATATAACGTGGGTTGGACCAACGACCATCGTACTTTAAGGTCACGATCGATGACGAGATTTTCATCCTTGATATCGCGATGGGTTACCCCTTGGCTGTCCAAGTAGGATACCGCATCGACGACCTGGGAAAACACATAACGCGCCTGCTTTTCGGAAAGCCTCTTGTGTTCCGACTGTTCGATGCACTCGAAAAGATCATGAGATGGGCGCCTTGTAAACTCTGGCCGAGTAGCTGTTATCATTGGACTAGGTTTGAGAGATATCGCTGAGATATCAGATGTGGGGCTAGATTGTGACTTTTGATAAACGGGAGCCTCCAACTGTCTATGTGGAACGGTCGGAGAGCTTCCCGCAGAACTTGGGAGCGAGCTTATTGATACAGAAGGCGACAAAGCGGGAGTTGACGGCGCGAGGGATGTTGATGAGAAGGAGGTGGGAAGGGATGCCCGGTAGTTTCGGTTAGCCTTGGGCCATGGGGAACCGTGCAGTTCTTGAACCTGGTGAAGGTCAATAAGGTTATTTGATATAAACTGAGGAGAGAGCGTACAAGATAAAAATATAGAGAATCCTCGAAAAGATCAATGCATTTGACAATATTCTTATGCTCGATGAAGCTCAGCAACATAACTTCTACCGGAAGCCTTCCGATCGTTTCATCTTCCATCCAAGCATGGTCTGGTACTTTGCTTTTGACGATAAACTTGACCGCGACTTCATAGTTTTCGGTCCGATGTCGTGCTGTCATAACGAAACCATACCCGCCAGAACCCAGCTCGTCCTCTAGTTGATAGTGACGAACAAAGTGCGGATTCAGTTTGTGCCCAGATGGAAATAGCAGAGAATGCAGGGTAGCGTCGAGGTTGAGAGGTACGTGGAGACGAGGTTTGATTTTTCCAGTTTTCAAGGGGTATGCGCCCAAGCTTGACGGGTTCGACAAGACTATAGAAATGGGCGCTGGAGGATCGCCAAGATCTTCTAATTCCTCAAAGAAAGATGTGTCGAAGTCGATATTCATAGGCGATCCGTAATCCGATAAAGATATTGCTGGGAAGGGCGAGAGGTCAGCGTTTCCCTTTGCCTTCTGTGATGACAATGACGGTGATGAGTGCTGAAATAGCTGTGGTAGTGGGGAGAAGTCGTTCATAGAGGCGAATCGCCCTCTATCTGGTTCATGATGGCTACGTATATTAGTGGGTTCTTCTTTCCCGGAGTCATAGTGGTCAAAGAAGGGTGTCTGAAGGGTATCGCTTTCGGCAGGAGAAGGGTGTCCTCGTAGCGGAGAAGAGTAGCTGGTATCCGAAGGAGAAAGAGGTGAATCCATGAGCGCTGGAGTGATAATCGGCCGCAGATGAGATATGGCGGGTCCCGTTGGTGCGCGAGTCGAGATATATGGACAAGAAGTATGGCCAAAGCGCCGAGCACAACACTAAGGCCTGCAACGCCGCAGGCAGAGAACAAATGCCTGGCTGACAATTGGCGTAGACGACAGGAACGGGACAAAGCGAGCAGCGAGGACGCAGGCTGGCCTCAGGCAGGCACTAAGCAAGAGCGCTAGCAGCTCCAACACAACGTGATATGCTCCATAAATAACCTTGTTCCCTCTTCGTATATTACTCTACCCTACTGCGAACCATGCTTCATTCAGAAACATCTGCCATTGACCACATGTAATATACACCTATAATTCCCCGGTGAAAACCAATCCTGGACTCGTTCATAGTCGAAGCTTACCAAGGCTCCTGTAGGGCCGCCAGTGTTCTGTTAAATCCTCCATTTCTTTCGGGGTCAAAAAAGCCCCTCTGCGTTCTTGTCAACAAATCATACATTATAAACAGAGAAAGGCGATCATACTTGATTTTCTTCTTTCCATTCAACCGGGTTTTAAGCACCTCGACAGTGAGCCCATCTGGCAATGGAATAGATGTAAATCCCTCGTCAACCCCCGGCTTGTTTAGCGTCTTCTTAATGGAAGGCGTGAAGGCTGGAGGCATCATAGGTATCTCATCATCCTTATCCTCCAGCAATGTGGTAGGAGGGACAGAAGAAATGTCCGGGGCGGGAGCATCCGCCTCACTGGGCTCGAGTACCTTCAAATTAGAGATTGTCGTCTCCCCAAAGACTGGCAGTTCGTCGCCATCTGGATCAGCGTCCTGTTTGGCCTTTCCCTTCTTCTTCTTGCTGGAGGACGCCGCTCCAACCTTCTGCGGAGTGAAACCCCACTTATGCTTGAGTGAATGAAGGGAAAGGAACCAAATGACGAGGCCACGTTGAACCCCAAGGTCACCTGGGATTTGTAAAACGCGCCGGTGCAAATATTGCTAATTGACGCTTACCGACAGGGAGTATATCAGGACGGCGCAGCGAAAATATTGCAAACATATCAACTGCGTGTATAAATGAGCAAATTCAGTTATTTGAATGGGCGGCTCAAGTTACCAGTCCACTGTTTCATCAAAGCCATTCGTGAGTCAAAGCTCCCAATAATAACAATAAACCTACTCTACCAATGCCCCTCACTTCGATGAGCATCTTCGCCAACTCTTCATCATCAGCATTAACCAGTTTCTCCGTCGTGAGACGACCGTCAGCAAACCTTTTTGCCAGGTCAAGCACTGGAATTGCAAAGACGTTGTGGTAAGCGGTAACTTAGGGATACTCATAGATTACTGACCATACTCAGCCTTTCGCTGGCTCAAGCCACAGGACCTCAACGTTGTCATGTCAGTCTTGGAGACCTGTTCGGGGCTGGGGAAGAAGGATTGGTTCCGGTGCGCACTGCATGACCAATAGCATTCAATCACCGAAATCACTAGAAGGGAAGATTTTCACAAACTCATAGTCATCGGGCTTCTCTGGGAGCGAGGGGTCATAGAGTCTCACGAACTTGTGGTTGACTGAGCGAGCCGCCAGCCAGGAGATCTGTTGGCCTCTGGACCCAAGGACCTCGTCAATTCGCTGTAGAAAAAAAGGATGTCGTGTCTCACACAATAGAAGTGACCAGTGCCCTGACATCGAACATTTAGCATGCGACTTTATTGTCAGGCAGGCATGTAGTTTACCGGAAGGGATGCACCATTTCAAGGTGTTCATATGGCTTGCACAGCATCTTGCTGAACAGATCTTCAAAGCGGTGGTCGACACCAATAAGATGTTTCTTTGCATCCTCGAAAGAGAATGTTAATACAGCAGGCACCAGTACAAGAGCCCCTTGCGAAGTCGACGAAATGTTGATGCTTGGGATTGCTTGGAGGGTGCTAGGCAGAGCTTGAGCCTCTGGGATCGAAGCAGAAGCTTTGGAAACACGAGCACGTTTCTGGTTGGGAGTTTTTGGTGCCTCTAATTCGGACTTGCGCTTCTCTCCACCAGTTAAGGTGGACGCAGCCACAGGAGAATCGTTGCCATTGAGAGCTTGAGCACGAGTACTCGAGCGTGTGGATCGCATACTGATAGAAGTGATGATATGTCGATTTACAAGCCGACGCATGCACTTGAACGAGTCAAGACACCATCAAGGCACCAAATACGGTTTCGAGCTGACCAATATTTGGTTTAACATCGTCCCAAATAAACACTGCCCAAAGACGGACGGAAATGCGAGACTGGGAGATGAATACGAGACTGGGAGATGAATACGAGACTGGGAGATGAACGCAAGATGATCTATGAACGTTGGCCCGCTTGAGTCCCGGCTTTGAAGTTAAAGACGCGGCTCAGCGATAATACATTTGGTTAGCGTTCGGAACCGGGAAGACGTGTCTTTCCATTTATAGAACCCGCATTATTTGCCCTTGTTTCAATCTCTTGCCCAGACCACCGCCACCGTCACCTTGTGACTACATATGAGGGGCGCATGGCGTCAGTTCCGCAGGCTCACCACTGATCTTTATCGTCCACCAAGAACATCCACCAAGCCTCAAAGAACTATGGCACAGAGTATGTTCTCGATCCTTTGACCTTGCGATTCGATCATCATTGCCGCCCACAGGATACATCGTTGTATTCAAACAACACGTCACGAAGGAGCAGGTTGAAGATTATGCCAACAATGTGAATAGCAACGGTACGTGAACAGGGACCATCGAATTCTAGATGCTGGGCTTATTGTTTCTCAGGTGGTGAAGTTACGCACCGCTACGGAGCCGTGCTCAATGTAAATTATTCCGTGCGCTAGGCCACACAACATCCAGCTGATTAATTACTAGGGCTTTGCTGCCACGATTCCAGACCAATTCCTCCAATCACTCCAGGGGGAGGACATCATCGACTACATCGGTGCGTGCATTGCGTATCTTGACCTATACCAGCGGATTCATGGTCAAGAATCCCTCAGAACCTGATGGTATCGTTACCACTCAGTAAATTATCGGAATAATCGTCGGAGGATACCATGAATACTTTCTATGTATGTATGTAAGTGTAATATAACAATGGACCTTGTTGTATATGTCCCCAATCAACTAAGACTCATCGCGATCGGTCTTCTGACGTTCACTGCTATGATGGAGAAGCAGTGTACCATGCGATGCGCCAGGTTGGCGGAGGAAAAGCATCATTCGAACTGACAAGTGAACATGCGCAGCATTTATGTAGCAGCTAGCTTGAACTCGAAGATCGCCCGAAGCTTCGAAATCTGATTTGAACCGCCGCGGAACATAACATCCTGTGGCATTCAAATTCTTGTATCTACTACTACTCCACTCACTGACAGAGCCAGACCCGAGTCACAGGTCCATTCAACTATGTCGCAAACAAGTCAGTAAACCCACACCAGTACCTTCTCTGGTAGCCCCGCAGAAGTTCACTGACATTGTTCCGAACTTCACTATGATACAGAGTCTATCATCATCTTCAAAGACTCCGCCACAGAGGAGGAGGTTCACAATCTCATGGAGGAAGTGAAGCAGAAAGGTCTGTTTCGTTGCCACCATGAACAATTGAAGTACTTAATTCATATCTGGTGTTTTGAAATCTGTTCGTGAGCAGGAGGACACATTACCAACATCTACGACTCCCTCTTTAAGGTAGCGAACCTATAGGAACCTATACATGACCCCGTGAACTGGTTCTAACCAATGGACATCCCAATCAGGGTTTCGCCGCAGTGTTGTCCGAGGCGCATCTTCAAAGTTTACAATCCCTAGCTAAAGTTCGTGATAGTGTCATAGATTACATTGGTAAGCCTATCAGAGCTGTTCTCTGTTCCTCAAGCTCTCGACGAGCACGGTGTACTCATCTATAATGTAACGTCCAGAATCTGATGGTGTTGTGACGACATTCGCTTGATGTCATGCAGACGTCTCGTGGAGGAATCGTGCGTAGTATATTATATGAACGGGTATTGGTAGTATATGTACAATTGCAAGGACGTAACGGTGGGCAGTCCTGTTTCCGCGAAAAAGGCGTGGTGATAGGGTATATCGCGAAGTCCGAGTGATAGTGATAGGTAAATGATGACGGTCGTAACATGAAAGAGGTCGCGACGTGTGCGAGTGCGAATAGTGATTATTGATAATGAAAGGGGGAAATCTGCAAAGAACGAAAAATCATCACTTGATGTCGGCCTTCAATGGGGAAGCAACAGGTTGGAAGTGGACGGAATGTGCATACGCTCCAACGATACCATCTGCGAAGGTCGGCAGAGAAGGCGGAATGATAATGGGGGGAGAAGACTCTGTAGGAGGCGGAAGTGGCTCGGAAGGTGGGGTGGAAGCTGGGGGACTCGGCTTGGACTTATCATCTTTCGTCGCTGGTTGCGTGCCCGCTGGTGGTTCTGGGAAGTCCCATGGTCGGGGCACCTGTGATAATCTACTGTTAACAAACTGGAATATGTGATGATGGAGGAAAGGGAATATATACCAGTGCAGCAGGCATAATCCTAGAGAACGGTGGGTTGGTTCAACAGTCACACAGGAGTGCCCGAGGCGAATGACATACCAAGTCGCAGCACACACCACACCACTACCTCGATCCTGCCCCTTGATGGCATCGAATTCAAAATCAACGAATTGTGCGATATAGCGAACGAATGGGAGTATCTCTCGAACTCCGTTGTTGATCAAAGAAAGTGCAGAAAGAAAGTTTACGAGAGTCCCAGCAACGGAGTGTGCATTCTGTGAGGGTCATGATGAGTTTCTAGAGCGGTGTGTATCGGGATACGACGAACAGCGAGGTTTTTCAAAGACGGAGGAGGTAGCACGAGCTCCAGTCCCCACCAGTCTATGAATTGAGGTCAGAAAATGGTCGGAGAGGACAATCGAAGCAATACTCACATGTGAGGACACTCATACGATCCTTTGGCGGGTATACTCCTGTTGAAAGGTAGTCAGTACCCAAACATTTGTATTCCATCGTGGTCATACCCGTATGGTCAGGAAGAACGGCTCGTCCTGTCGCATATCCGAGAGCCATTAGCTGCGGCGTAATCTGCTCGATTCCCTTAATAACGGTCTCCGCTGTTGGGACTGCTCCGGCTAAAAGACCGTCCCCGTCTCCAGGTTGTCCTAATCCTAGATCTGGCGAGGTGATCAAGCTAACGACATTCATCTGGCTGAACATCGTCGTAATCTGGTCAATCGAGGCTGACCCGCCAAATAACGACATAGTCTGTCCTTCCTGAACCTGCGCCTGGTTGAAGGGTGCGAAGTGGAGTTTGTCTTCTTCAGCATCCGGGTTCTCCAGACAAACAGCATGAATGGGACCCTGGGTCACAGCGAAATGTGCAGCACCAGCAGCAGAGGTACTGTTCTTGCCAGTCAACTCGGCAGAAATCGGCAAGGCACGTAGATGAGCGATGACCTTGTTGGCAGACTTGGGCTTCATGAGCTGAGACTTGATTTTGTTGAGCTGGGGTTTCGCATTGGCGTGGGTAAACTTCGGAGAGGCGGCAGTGGGACCGATGATGAGTGACTGAACGATCAGAGCCGATTCCTTTGCTTGTTTATCAGAGGTGGAGAAACGGGGTTTGGCTGAGCGTTTCGATAAAGCAGCAACAGCGTGTGCCTTCTTCTCGTGTTCTTGAAGGGCAGAGAGCGCTGGTTTGTGTTCTTCGTGGCTGCGAGTGAAGGAAAAACCACGGAATGAAAACCGTCTGAGGCCGGCCTGAGGAACATTGGGGGCAAGAGGTTGAAAAATGGTGTCGGCAGTACTGCCACTGTCCTTCGAAGGTTTCGAGACGACGATGGTAGGAATGACTTGGCGCTCTATGGGCAGTGATGCAGGCAAAGTGGTTTCCTGCGCGCTGGTGCACGTCGTTTCTGGCTTCCCAGTTGGCTCAGGAACGCTGTCGAGAGGTTGAGAAGACTCGGAAACCTGGATTTCATTGACAGCTTTCTGCTCAGTATCAGTTGCTGAAACCTCCACAGACTGCGCTGAATACGAGAAAAAGGCAAAAACGCCCATTGCGAATTGTGTGCAATGAAGGTGGGAGGAAGGTGTGAGTGATCAAGGTACACTTCTCAGGCTTATAAGCGAGCCTTCATCCAGCTGGTCTAAACTTAGCGACTTTGGTGCTCGTAACCATATACCCATCATAGAACTCAGAGAACTTTCCAATTCTGGAATCCTCGAAGACGCTGTTACATTGCCAGCGATACCATAGGACGATGCCACCATCTGCCCACGATAGAAAGGTTCCTCGGAGTGCTCAAGAGATAATACGGTATGTCACGACATTGATCTCATTTGGTCGCGGACTATAGTGTTTTATGTCAAAGAACCTTCACCCCGACGTGGTTTGCTGCTACCATGGGTAAGTCTTATCAATTTTGGCTGCAGGTTATCAAGTTTATGAATTCCTGTTACTTTCCTTCATATATTCTGCTCTATCTGGAATCGTCAAAATACACACTCACAGCTCCATTACACCTGCAGGAACGGGTGCCATCAGTATCCTTTTCTCCTCTTTTCCCTACGGACACGAGACGCGGGCAATGAAGATGCTTTCTTTGGCCTTCTTTTTTCTTAATCTGTTTCTCTTTGTGCTCTTCACCACTCTCACGATCATGCGCTATATCTCATACCCGCATACATGGATCACAATGCTACATGATCCCATCTCAAGCCTTTATACAGGCTGTTGTCCCATGGGAGTAACGACTTTGATTAACGTTGCCGTCGACGTTATCAATGTGGAATTCGGATTTGGTGGACCCCGATTTCTTTACTTCATCTGGGCCGTCTGGTGGGTGGATGTCGCCATATCCGCTTTATGTTGCTGGGGAATGGTGCATATAATGTGAGGCTGCCCTGTGATTGATATAATCGGCTTTTCTGATTATTGGAAAAGGTCAATTACCCATAAACACTCCTTACAGACAATGACGGCTGCCTGGCTGCTCCCAGTTGTAACCCTAACTGTTGCGGCGTCATCAGGAGGAGTGCTCGCACGAGCCCTACAGAAATACTCGCCGCTGCATGCTCTCATCTCAGTGGCCGTCGCAGTTTTCCTGGTGACCGTCGGTCTAACACTTGCCCTCATGATTATTACCATATACCTTCTGCGGCTAATTGTGCACGGCTTGCCTCCTGGCCACAAAATCCTCTCAGTCTTCCTGCCTCTCGGTCCGACCGCTCAGTCAGGATACGCGGTCCTTCTCATTGGCCAAAACTTCAAGAGTCTGCTACCTCTTCACCACGGTAGCTCCGACTTCCTCCAGTCCAATAGTACAGGAGAAACCATATACGCCGTCTGTGTCTGCATTGCATTTTCGTTATGGTCACTCGCGGTGATGTGCATTATATTCGCGTTTCTTGGGATCCACAACACCGTCCGTCAAACTCGAGTTCCCTTCGGGTTACCTTTCTGGGGATTAGTGTTCCCGAACGTATGTTCATTGTTCATTCTTCAACGCCATCTTTCTGACTTTGTGGTATTTCAGGGTGTTTTCGCAAACCTTACCATCAGTCTTTCAGTCACATTCGACTCTAAATTCTTTCGTGTCGTTGGCGCGATCTATGCCATAGCCACGCTTATTGTTTGGATGTTCGTAGCCATTCGGACCATGACATTGGTCTACGACTGCACAATTTTCGAGGTGCCTGTAGATGACAACGATACTACGGCCAGCTTAGTCCACCACGAGACCCTGCCTAGTTCTGCTACAAGTGTAGCAGGTTGAACAACATTTTGACGGCATGTCTTTACAATCGTCGCCCATTTATTGCACCAGTGCGTCTACCCCTCCGCCTCCCCAGCCTCCGAATCCAACCTTGTGGTCATTTAGGCGCGATACCATCCGTCTTCGGCTATGCGGAATGACAATCGCAATAGCATGTTTGACCGAAGCGCTCCAAGAAGCGCTGATGCATATTTTATATCCAGAACAGGTCTGGCATAAGACGGAAGCCCAATGTTATGGACAATCTTGCTTTATTTGAACATTATTGGCCACTACCTCAAGCACACCCGATTCAGTGGGCTTTGTGACATTCGGCATGCCGAAGGCCGTCACCCGAAAAAACTCCAATTGGGACGCTTCAAGCACCAAACTATTTCATAGCCACGGAGATACATGAGCAGTTATAATGACAGACACAATACGGAGCCTGCTCAATATGCTCATGGGGAGGCATGTCCGCTTTCTTCTGGTGAAGGGAGCCTGCCAGCACGAATATTGACCCGCAGAGAGGGATGTAGGAGCTTGGGTTCGCCCAAAGTGGCGTCCCGAGCCTCCCGCTTCTGGATAAAAGATGATTCGCTGATTCCGATCTTTCCATGCTTGTTGAAACGCCGTTGTTCCTCGACCGTGGCCATACAACCTGGGTCCCGATCTCCCGACGGGTAGTCGTGCCCGACGAATATTTTGTAATCTTGGGGAAATGCAAGCAGCTGTTGCATCGACTAAGGGCTCTCTTGTCAGGAGTGTTGACAAAAGTTAACGGGGACATACTTACAGAATATAAGTCCTTTGCATTACCACCAGGAAAATCCGCTCGAGCTGACCCAACGTCGGGCTGAATACATTCAGTGTTGACAAAAAGAGATGGGCGATTGCATTGACGTACCAAAAATATTGAATCACCGGTAAAGACAGCCTTTCCTACCACATATCCCACATGGTCAGGAGTGTGGCCAGGAAGGTGTATCACTCGACAAGAAAGCTCTCCAAGTTGGAACTCCTCGTCGTCCTCGAAGAGAATATCGAACGCGTTCTCCAACGTGGAAGGGTCTAGACCGTATCTCGGCGCAAATGTCTTCTGGACTTGGTTGATTCGTTTCCCAATGCACAGAGGAACCTCACCAGGAAGCCTAGCCTTAAAATACTGCGAGGCAGTGAGATGGTCCGCATGTGCGTGTGTTTCACTGTCATAGTCACCGTTGAAGACACTCAAGCATACAATCACGAAGGCTTACAGGATTCGGGAAACCTTAAGCCCCTTCCGCTTGACAAAATCCAGTATACAGTCGGCGGTGCTTGTGGAGACCTTGCTGGTTGCATTGTCATAGTTAAGCACTGTGTCAATCACCACCGACTGCAACGTAACGGGATCAGCGACTAGATACTGCCTGCGAGATATATGTTAGATTCAAAACTCTCAGAGGGTTTGCTCTCGGACTCACCATGTCGATGTCTGTTTCTCAAAGAAAGAGAAAATCAGAGGTGATCCGAGGAAGGCACGGAAATATTCTCGGCAAGATTCGCCAGGTAGAGTTTGCGTAGAAGTGAATGTCGGGGTCGTAAAGGTGCAGTCTGCATCGATGTGTAACATGCGCCGGCAGTGAGACGGTGCAGACAGAGGTCTGCGGACACTTCGCCGTATTATGGAAGTTATCAGGGATGACATACCAAGCTTGTGCTAGAGGTATTACATAGCTTATAACCCTTTAGCTGTGTCACGGTCTGCATGACAATTCCAATTCAATTCCGGGTGGACCAGGAGAGAACTTCAAAGAAGAAGCGGGCGGGTTACTCAATGATAATCTCATAGGTTTCACGTGACCTCAATTTTTCGTTGCCTTTTACTGACCCCGCTGGGCACCAACTTGCTCAGGTTGGGCAAAATACTAGATCTCGTGCGCATGGCCAGTGATTTTTGGCTGTGTCAGCCCCGATCACGCTCTCGCTCACTAATCTCTATGAATTCCGAATAGACTCTTGAATTCGGAATGGATTTCAGAGTCAGAGTCATATGAGGATATAGCTTTCCCATACCTCTTCTTAGACTCTTACCACATACTCGGTATGGCCTGTCGCCCTAGAAAGAGTCTCACGGAGTGTATCCGGTGAGTCTGTTATGTCAGTAATGCTACGAACCAACATAACCGCCGCTTTGCAGTAATTTCACTCCAGCATGGTTCTCAGTAATAATGGGAACAGGTGTCATATCATCGCTTGTATCGCGATTTCATTTTGGCGCAGGGTCCTTGACGCTCGAGGTTATCTCTCTGATGATTTTCTTCTTAAACTTGGTGCTGTTCATGTTGTTCTGTGGAATAACAGTCGCTCGATACTGGCTATTCCCAGAGGTGTGTCGCGCATTTTACCATCATCCTCATGAGCTTACCCACCCTACACTAAATAGATGTGGCAAAAAATGCTCTCGCATCCAGCACAAAGTCTATTCGTTGGAACATTTCCCATGGGAGCCGCTACTTTGATCAATAGTGCGCTCACGGCAAACCAGGAATGGTCGTTTGCTGGAACAGGCTTCCTTTATACTTTATGGGCATTTTGGTGGATAGATATGGCCATTTCCTTCCTCTGCGCGTTCGGCATGCTGTCGACCATGTGAGTCGTACCATTTCTTTCAGTGAATATTATCTTGAACCTCGTCAACAGGATGACAACACACCACCACTCATTATCCAAAATGGCGTCCGTTTGGGTCCTTCCCATGGTTACTTTGATCGTCGCGTCATCAACAGGTGGTCTCTTGGCGAATGCGTTACTAAAACATTCACTCTATCACGCCCTTATCACGACGGGTGTCTCGTTCACGGCGCTCATCATGGGGCTGTCGCTTGCCCTCATGATCCTTGCAGTCTACCTCACACGTTTAATCCTACATGGACCTCCTGACACCTCCCTTATACTCTCTGCATTCATTACTCTCGGCCCTCTTGGGCAAGGGGGTTTCTCCTTTCTCATCGGTGGCCAAAATTTGTCAGTCCTCCTGCCATTGCACTTAGGACATACGTTTCCCTCCGCCGCCTTAGCAGGCCAAATGCTTTATTCCGCTTGTTTCTGTGCTGCATGGGTTCTTTGGTCCATGGGAATAGCATGGACAATGATATCAATAACGTCCGTTTACGTCGTCGTTCGCAAGCAGATTATACCATTCTCACTCGCCTACTGGGGCCTCATTTTCCCCACCGGCGTGTTTGGCCTTCTTTCAGTGCAACTTGGGGTTGTACTTGACAGCCCATTTTTCAATTATTTTGGAGCGATATGGTCCAGTGAGTTATGTCCTTTCTAGTTGATCAGTCGCTGATGAAACTTTGTAGTCCTTGTTCTCATTATTTGGATTTCCGTATTCCTTAAGACGATTCCTGCAGTATGGAATACGTCGATGTTCGTCGCGCCTTGTCTCACCGACTCGAACCCAGCACCTGTCGGAAAGATGGAAGAAGTGAGATCATCTCAAGCATCCAATCGGACACAAAGCCTAGCATAGCCAGCATGGTCCCGGTAGAGCCATGTACGATACTATGCCGCATATCACGACACGACACGACATACCACTAATAGCGATCCATAGGTGCTCTCTGGTATGCGGTTTTCTCATTTGAAGTCAAAAGGGAAAAACTTTTTCTCTCGACGGTCCATCCTCACGCAGTTCAACCTGGCGGAGACCTCTTGGTTCAAATCCTGATAATCTTTTGGGCCGCGCCCAGGCCACTCCTCCGGAATTTTGGTCACAATTTGAGTTATTGGACTCAAGCTGTCCAGTCGTTACGCTGGGCACAAATTACAATAAGATACGATGGGCACGATAGAGGCAAGCGGAATGATAAAAATGCGCTAGGAAGGTTAGAGATCATAGGGAAATACGAAAGAGACCAATCACGGACAGCTGCAGATGACGGTCACAACGACAGAAAGGATATTTTCGGAAGTAATGGAAAGAAATCATATTTTCTCATGATCAGCCCTCCGGCCAGCGAATGAATGCTTCCTCTGTTGCCTACTCAAGACTCAAAAAGCCCTCGTGAGCTCTATACGCATGATGCATGATGGCGGCACCTGGCGGCGTGGCAGGGTGGCGGCCGCCGTTTCACGTTACGCAGCTTTGACTGTGGCCTCTTCTCGAGCAACGAATGGATCAGCCGCGTACTTCCACTTCAAGTAGGGAGGTGATTTTTTTTATGCTCGACCGCTAATTCATTCCGGTAGTGTCGTAGACCTGGGGGAGAACATTGAACAAGGTGCCACTGCAGAACTAAGGGGGTGTACCTGGGTGTACAGATTCAGGAATTTCAACACTTGTCAACAAACACGGAACTAAGGTAGAACAAATCCATACTCATCTAATGTCTGTGGCTGTGCGCGTGATTGGCTGTGATAGTGATAGATTTTG
>JABCKH010007889.1:0-22767 GCA_018851285.1 Lyophyllum semitale | reverse complement strand
GGTAAAAAACCACCTCAGACCCCAGGTAGGTAAGTTACCGGTCAAAAACTGGTCGGGAGGTTTTTTACACAACCCTATCATGCCCAGTCAAAACCAGTCCGCGTGACACCTGACTTTATCGGCTTGAATCGGGCTGAATCTGATTTAATCAATGATTTTGCCTTTGTAAGGAAATTATCGAATTAGCGAGATGTCAATAGTAAAATGAGACACTTTTACTTGATAAATCTAGGAAATTCCTGACTTTTTTGCTTTCCCTTCCTAGAATTTCCAAGATCTTTCTCGATGGTTCTCTTTCCAAATCCAGAATTTTCTCAGATCCCTGGCTTCCTTTCTCAGAATTTCCAAGATCTTTCTCAATGATTTTCTTTCCAAATCCAGAATTTTCTAGATCGTTCTCGATTTCTCTTTCTCAAATTTCCAAGATCTTTCTCGATGGTTTCTTATATCTCAGAATTTTCGAGATCACTCTTTTTAAAATTCCTGACTTCTTTTCTCGATTTTTCTCGATGGCTTTCTTTCCAAATCTAGAGTTTTCTGGATCGCTCTGTTCAAAACCAGGTCAAACTAGATATTTCTCAGAATTTTCTCGGTCACTCTGTTCAAAAGTGATATCATAGTAGAATTTTCTCGATGGTTTAACAAAATCGGCATATTGAACGATCCATCGGGATGGATCTGCTGCATACAGATTACCTTGCGTCTGACGGGCACCAGGAACGCCAAGGAATGCGACAATATCATTTCTGTTAACATTCCATGGTGTCAGTAAGCAATCATAATGTTCGAAGGCACAAAGACCTTTTTGGCTTTCGGTTTCTTCTCTGATTTGTCCTCTCGTGACTTGGCCGCCAACGATTTGTTTTCCCACTCCTGTGAAGGCCGCAGCAGTTAGGGGCAGCAGCAGCAGATAGGTAAAGTGACAAACTTTCTTCTCTTCTGCTGAAAATCCGTCCCAGTGCTCTTTGAATTGGCCTTGAGTTCCTATTGGATTATCCTTGCACCAGTTAATCGCGCAGAGATTCCTAAACAATCATTTGATAAGTAAAAGATACCAACACCGTAGTTTGTGCTTACCTGGCAGTGGTGGAATTTGTTGGGCGCATCCTCTTCCCGGCTTTGCCAGGAACAGGGAGCGGGAAAGATGTGGCGGGCTGAAGAGAGGGCGTTATGAGGCGGGGCGAGGGTAGAGATTTCGGAGGTGCCATTTCTGGTGCTGGGGAAGCAGGCGACATGGGCGATGCAGAGAGAGGTGACATGGAGAGAGGTAATGCGGCGAGAGGTGATGCGGCGAGAGGTGATGCGGCGAGAGGTGATGCGGCGAGAGGTGATGCGGCGAGAGGTGATGTGGCGAGAGGTGCTGGAAATTGAGTTGTAGGTGGAGGATTTGGTGCTTGTGCCGTCGCAGGGGGGGGACCTGTGTTGGAACTGGGGGAATGTAGGAAGGTAACTGCGCTTGGCCTGCAGAGGCAGGAGCTTGCACTTGTGCTTGCGCCGAATGAGGAGGCTGCTCTGTGAAAGGAGGAGGGGCTAACAGCGAAGAGGTTGATATAGAGAGTGGAGGGAGGGCGAGGGGCGGAACCACAAGGCGCTTCTGAACAGGAGTGGGGGTAGGTTGGGACACAAGGACAGTTAGTCCCAAGTTGGTCGTAGCAGACTTGTCACCTACAAATATGTGTAAGTAGATCGCTGAGCTTCTGATTGACGTATGAGCTCACCAAAATCATTTCTGGTGGCAACTGGAGAGAGAGAAGCGTCATCTACCGCTATGGTGGAAGATGGGTTTTCCGTGGGCGCTTCCATGGGTGCGCTTAGCTCTATCGGGCTAAGGCGGGTTGAGGGTACTGGGGAATCTATGGTGAGATCCAGGCCACGCGCTGGTGGATTTTGGACCTATACATGCATCAGTAGCTGTTTTTACAAGAATGACGCTCGTACATGTGCAGACTTTTGCTTAGGAGCCTCAACAGTCTCCTTGAGGCGCTTCACAGGCCTAGGGTCCATGGATTGAGATCGAGAACGCTTGGTGGCACGTTCACTTCCGTCCGCTTTCTTCCCGAAGTGTTGAGCGAACCATGACGGATAGTTGTCGATGGCAACCTGATCCACCTTCCAATCGTCCTCCGAATATTGAAGCTCCTTATACTTTCCCTTCATAGAGTTGCGAAAGTGGTGATTCACTTCTACGCTGGCCTTGCCCCATTTGTCAGGGGCGACTTTATGTTCTGCATAATGAGCCCAGAGCGAACGCGCAAAAGCACGGATTGCCTTCGCTCTATGGCCGTCCACTACTCTACCTGTGTCGTCCTCAACGTAGCGCATCGTGACATTCTTGCCTGGGGCCTTTGTTCCATCCTTGGCCTTACCGTCGCCGGTGTCCTTCCGCGCCTTCTCAGCCTCCAGCCATACATGTTTGACAAAGAATGATGCACCAGGAACGTCCTCCTTCTTCAATAATGGAACAGTAGAAACCGCAGATAACACCGTAGGCGTTGGCAAAGGGCTGACACCCATCATTGGCGAAGGCATTGGTGAAAGCATAGGCAATTGTAAAGACTGTGAAGCCGGAAACAAGGATCGGTGTGCAGATAAACCTGTCAATTGAGAAAATATGTGTCTGGAGAAAGATGTTAGCACACAAAGGACACACAATTGGTGTATGGGGCCTACTCTGTTGTTTCAAGCCTCGTACTGGATATATGATGAGTGCTGTGAGTCAACGTTGCAAGGAAACAAATGCGCATAAACGCACCGAAGGGATATTATTTCTTTGTCAGCACATGATTGCTGCGTCGTGAGGTTATTGCGCAATTTGAAGACATACTGTTTGAGTTCCGAATTTTCTGCCAAAAGAGACTTGACCTGGACCTGTAGATCATGGGAAGAAGGCAACAGATTATAGGAGCGTGACTGCGAGGCTTCCTGTAGGTTTATATTCGTTGCTTATTAAGATATATTGATGTATGGATGGCAAATTCAGGTGGCGCACCCGAGAGGAGGAAGTATATGTAGAACGGCTTGACTGAAAATGAACGCTCCATTAGGCCAGCACATAGGAGAGAGAACAGAATAATGACCTGACGTGACTGTGTATATTGAGAAGCGGCATTCGTATGGGCCCATTCAGTCCTGCCAGTTTGAGGATCTACCATGTCGTACAGCATTGGGCCACCACGGAAATTCCTCTATGGTAAGCAGGGCTTAGCACCTTGAAGCCATGAAAAGGTTTATAATTTACCATATTGATTTCGCCTGAAGCGACAGGACCACGTTTGGCATTGCGACGATAGTCATCTAGCGACATGCCACGTTCCACCTCGTAGTAATCATTGTGCTTACCCTCGATGATGTCAGCTAATTCTTCCGATTCGGATTCGTACCCTTGAAAGGCATTGTCGTGAACATCGCTTCCATTATTGGATGACATCTTGCAAGACGGCGGACAAAAGTAGTTGACGCTAACGTTGAAGTGTTTGCCAGCACTGCAGTTGGTGACAAGAACAAATAGTAATTTCGTACTCCGAAAGTAAACACTGTATACAGCACGCATATTTTGTAACAAGATGAACAAAGGTATTTAAAAGTGGTGTACATAGGGGTAGGAAACAGTAGAGAGTATGTGAGGGTAATAGAGTGGATTGAAAGACGTGGGGGGCAACCAGGATATCATACAAATTCATCAGGATTTTGAATTTCAAGGAAAACGGTAATTTCTACCAATGATTCTGTAGTCCTAGACAACGATCTTTGTCAACACACATCAGCATACATGGCAAACAAGACAATCATTAACCTTCATGACGCTGATGATGATGGCCTCGACGATGGCCTTGAAGATGGCCTTGATGATGGCCTCCTTGACGTTGATGGGCTCAACGAAGCAGACTGGGGCAAAGTGGCCTGGACAGAGGAAGACCTGGACTGAGAGGGGAATTTTGAGGAGGTTGATCGTGGCGTTGACGGTACAGATTGTGGCGTTGACGGTACAGTTCGAGGTCGCTTGCTCTCGCGCTCTTCCTCGCCAGCCTCATCCACAGCTATACGCTTTTCCTGCCTCTTCTCCCGCCTCTCTTCTCGCCTCTGTTCTCGCCTCTGTTCTCCCCGTTCTCGCTTCTCCCTATCAATCTTCAGCTGTTCATCAGCCTTGGAAATCCTGTCGTCCAAAATCGCGTCTTCGAAAATATTGATGAAGAGATCGATGGCATTAGGGCTGGGGTTGAATCTGGTCTTCTCTTCCTCATAGGCAGCATCTTCCTGCTTGTCAACGATAGATTCGATCTTGGGGTACAAAGCAAGCCATAGCTTCCTGATGTATGATGAAAGTGGGTGAAAATCAGGCGATAGATAATTGAGGACCTGGCTCTGGAATGAGCCATGAAATTGGCCAAACTTCACGTTCCCCAAGTCCATGAAGGAACCCTCACCCCAGAACCACGACGCAATTGGAGCATACCAATCGTGCCGAGAAAATAGGCCCTTCTGGCGGACTCTTCCAAAGTGGCCATACTGTGTACAGAAGTACATGAGAACATACAGTAAGCTTTCCAGGTCAAATTCTGGACGATGAGGTGCAGATCGCAACAGCAGAGGCATCGCCATAAAAGGAGCAGTTCCCTGCAGAAATTCCTTGTTAGATAGTGCACAAAAAATGACTAACAGTGCTCACCGTACGAACGCCAGCTTGGCTACGCCCAAGTAAGTGTCTTCTCGCATCTATGGGAGCAAATTTATCACTGGTTCCCTCTGGGACACTTGAGGACAAGGAGTATATCGAATTGGATGAGCGTCTTTGTCGAGGAGTACTGGGTTGTTGGGAGGCTGGACCGTGGGTAGTCAGGGTCTGCAAAGGCAGTATATCTTCGTGCTGTACTGGACTAGTAGTGACTGGCATATGGGTCACATAATCAAAATCAATGAGGAGGCCTGGTCTACATTTGGCCTTCATACGCTTCATGCCAACTTTACGTGTTCGTTCGTCGGTGCCGAGAATTTCTGGTGGGTCCTCTTCTCCAATTGCCTTGGCTCTGAGTAGAATATTTTCGGAGGAGATGTCACGATGCATACGTTTGTGGTCAGCGAGATGTTTGATGGCTGGATCATGGATGAGCAAGCAGTTTGGACACAGATAAGAACAAGAGATACTTTTACTCATATCAAGGAAAACCCCAAGAAGCTCGGTGAGGCTTGCGATGTTTGACAGTGGTAAACCGACAGTTTTGGAGACATAACGACGTTGCTCCCTGTTCTGGAGCTTGGATAGAGAATAATTACCGTCCACATACTCCTTGGTCTTGTTGAGCTTATGCAAAAGCTTCTTGCAGGTGGCTTCCAGCGCCTTCAGCTCATTTCCCGACCCACCGCCCCCACCAGAAGATCCCTCCTGCCCATCTATGACCATGGCATTATCGGCCCGCGGATTCTGGCTATTGGCCAACAATTGTTCGTTTTCTGAGAGTTCTGCTTCCAATCGGGGTGTGTCCGGAGATTCAAAAAGACTAAGAGGTCGTAAGGATATTGTTGACGAACCTGTGGCACTTGCTTCCACAACAGGAATGAATGGATAGTTCGGATGAAGTTCATTGAGCGCATAGATGTATTCAGATTCCTCATGACGCAATGTATGAACCCACGATTCCTTGATGACCCGTCGGTCGTCGACTGCTGTGGGAGGTCCCATCACAGTTCTACCCACAGGGTCACGTTGCACTACCCAAGCACGTGTACCGCGACCAAAAAATGCCTGCGAGCGGAAAAGTTCTTCTTGGACTCTGTAAACAAACCCCCCACAATTTATGGTTTCAATGTTTGTGGTGATATTGGCTTCGATCTCGTCCTGGGTCGCCTTCCTTTCCGTTTCGTTCATACTTATGGCCAAAGCCTCTGGGTTAACGTGAGTGACTGAGACGCTGGGAGGCATATCGGGGTCTTCATCCAGTGGTAATGGCCCCCTTTTAAGCTTGGAATTGAAACTCATCCCACTGCACAGTGAACTGAATGTGATCGTGGACTTCTGTGAAGGCTAGAATGTCAATACTTCAGTGAGGCATGGCGGAGGGAAGGATTTTACCGTGGGTATGCTACGCCCCATAGAGGTATCAAGTCCAATTCGATCGTCAGTGCCAAAGGACAGGACGACCAGTACCATGATGAATTCCTTAGCGTTATCATGATATGTGTATGGGCCTATCAATATCTTCCCCTGGCGATCATGAAGGTGAACCCACCAACTGGTTCCATATAAGGACAATGTTATTGAATATCTCCGGTCTCCTGAGCTGTGCATGAGAACAGAAAGATGGATGGATAGAAGGGATGAACAAACTTACCTTGAGAGAAGAGCATCATGAAGCTTTTGACGTCGACGGTCGCTTCCATTCGGAACGTATATCCAGTGGAAACGGTTGTTTCACCAACGGCAAGCACGTCTGGCCAGGCTACCAAAATTTCATTGAGAAGGAAGCCCTCAACGAGGCGGAGAAGAGTGAGGTCAGGCTTAGAACGCCAAGCGCCTACACCCATCGTCTTGCTGTGCCTGCCCGAGTACCAGTAACAAATAGGAGAGGGGAGATGGCAGCTGTGTTGGCGGTAGCTGAAGGCCTTCCAGATGAGCAAATTGAGGTAGTTCGCGACCATGCCTTCATCTTGTAGTCGGCCAACCTCCAAGAGGCGCTTGCTGCTATCCATAAGGCCAGTACGAACCAAGTCACCTGAATTATGCTTCAGGAAATCATCAACAGAGAAGCTGGGGGTGTTAAACATATATTCGAAGAAAGCCTTTGTCCCGCTGTTTTTAATGGTTTCAGTGTCAGCCTTGATTCGGATGTTTAGATCTGGGATGAGGATGCGGTTGCTGTCCTCCCTAAAACGGTAGGAATTCATCCGTGATATATAGGACGGTGTGCCGTGCGCCCATTGCAACCCTCTATGGTAGTCATGAGCTCAATCGGGAGACCATCACAAAAGTTAGGACTCACTGGGCTGGAGAGATTTTCATGGGTGCAGGCTTGGGATCAACAGGGTATAGACCATCTCCTGGGCCTGCAGACCCTGCGGATGCAATGTCGTGCAGGATGTGAATGGCATCCTCATTTCGCACTTGAGAGGACGTTGCCATGGCCAGTTATTGGAAGATCGATGAGTATAGTCTATAGAACGACTACTGCGAAGATATTCCCACGGTTATAAAATGTTCAATGTCTATTTATCTTTCTATGCCGCAGTATATAATCCTACTCTCCATCCTCAAGACTATCTTCAATACCCAGACCAGGCTTCTCAGCAAGAAAGTATCTCTGCCTCTCACCAGCAGCAGGGAATGGATTGTGGGGGATCATTGCTACAACTGACTGAATGGACTTGACGTCAATCACCTTTAGTCGATCTTCCTCTCGAAAACAAGACCAGACTGTCCGTTTGGATGATTCCAAAAGCCCAATATGTGGTGAACCATAGCAGGCGACCAAAGCCAGGGTGCGAGGCACTCCCCCTATTTTGGTCATGAAGTAATACTGGACCTGTCCAATTTGTAGAGCTCCTTGCTCATAAAACTAGTACAGATGGAATAAATGAGCAGGGAGTTTATTAGTGGGGAAAGGAACACACCTTGATGTTGCTAGACATTCAACAAGATGACCTTGTTGCTTCTACCCAGACAGATCTAGCCACCTGCTTATTTGGCAAGCGCAGGCGACCCCAACGAACAACCTTTGGCTGAGGGACGGTATCTGATGCAACACCCTCAATATATTCAATCAAAGCCACAGTTGCATGAGCTTCATAAGGGCTAGCTCTCCGTTCCCTGTGGCGCAAGAGGAGGTAACCTGATCCCAGATCGATGGCACCGCGGGGTAATGTAGGGACTGCATCTACAAGGTAAGGAGCGACAACCTTCAGGGCATTGACCTGTGAATGTAGGAGGCTTTGCTGAGCAAGATTAGCATAAGGATTTGAGGGCTGCCTCAATTCCCTGACCAGATTCCCAATGGTCCTCTCCATTGTCCATTGTGATGAGCATACAAGAGGTCCCAGCCGACGGATCTCCAATGCAAGATGTAGGAGCTGGTGAATGCTCTGTCGAATGAAGTGTAGTCGATCTGATCGACGCTGGTAGTAAAGAACCTCAAATCGAATAACAAAACGCGCCAATGCTTCAGACACCTGGTGCAGCTGTTCCTTGGTGATGCGGTGCTGGTAGATGATGCGTACGGCAAAGGCGAGGTCGCAAAAATGCTCATAATAAACCGTGGGCAGAATACCATGAAAAAGACCAGGACCAAGGACAAAAAGATACATTAGGTACTCCCAGGCCTTATAACCACTGTTGATTTTGAGAGCAGGGTTACGTGGCGGTCGGTCAAATGAACCAGGAAGGTAGGGGGTGGTATCTTCCACAGATTTTCCATGCCTTTTCCAAATATCATCTTCTCTCAGAGCAGCCCATGGCCAAAGACTTGGTGGATCGGATGCCCGTATGTGGGGTGGTGAGGGGAGCGAACCACGCCACAGAGGAAGCAAGAGGTCGGATAAGTTAAGACAAACGAGATGCATAATGTCCGGGCCAAAGCAACGCGTAATTGGAAACCTGTGCATGGAGTTGATGCCTAAAAGAATGCTGGGCTTAACGATGCCAGTTTCTTTTCGCACATTCTTGAATGCATTGTCTGTCCTTGCATGGACTAAACGTGTGAGGTCGCGCCTGTATTCTTCATAGGATGGAGGTGGGCGGTTGTAGACGCTTTCCAAGTCTATGTCTTCGTGATCACATCCTGCAACAGGATCAAGGGGCTTGAGGAGAGCAGGATAGTAGTGGTTGTCGCGATCTCTCCGGCGCCCCAGAACACCACAACGCAGGCGACACCCATTCATGCCCATATGCCCCACCAGCCCATTCAGGTGAGTTAAACCGGGGCCATCAGCTAAGCCAAGGGCAAAGAAAGGATAACTTTTCACCAATCGCGCATCTGATGCATCCCAAATATAAAAACCATCCTTCTGCAGGGCAGCCAGATGAAGGAGGGACGTGAATATGTAGGAATCCATTAGGCGTGGCTTGTTGGGCCCAGGGATGGTAAACGCTGGAAGAACGGCGAGCAGTTTATAGCGCCCGTCCGGTGCCAGATCCAGGATGATCCAAGCTCCAATCCAACAGTCGGAAGCCTTGTTCTCAAAGAGCTGCGCGCCATCGAATGAAAGCATTACGACAATATTGTTTGGCTGAATACGGCCACTCTCCACGGCTGTAAGATATTCTGTTCCCGAAAGTAGGTCGTCGAAGACATCCAGATCACCACCTGCCAGAATAATTTGCCTTAGTTTCTCCGTTTGAATCTGGCGATACTTCATGGCTTCTGCACTGCTACCATGCCGCTTCAAGGCCTGAAGCTGTGGTCCCAAGGGAATGGTGCATGATCTCTGGTGTGATTTTCCAGTTTTGGGGTCCAAACGTTCCTTGGAGCAGATTGGGCACCTATCTGCATCACGATAAGGACCAGTAAAGGCAGTACAACTGTCGATGCACATGTCCTCCTTGATATCGATGACGCCTGTAATTTCGACCAGGAGGTTTTTAACCTCTTCGTACGTTAAGA
Source organism: Lyophyllum semitale (assembly GCA_018851285.1). Taxonomy (NCBI): domain Eukaryota; kingdom Fungi; phylum Basidiomycota; class Agaricomycetes; order Agaricales; family Lyophyllaceae; genus Lyophyllum; species Lyophyllum semitale. Next base: position 13,180 of record JABCKH010007889.1, on the reverse strand, counting down.
TCTTGTCCTCAGGATGTCGACGAAGTATGGCCTTCCTTGATGCACGATAGACCTCTTGAGAGGCGGAATTTGTAGCGAGAAAGAGCTCCAGGGAGAGCTGCTGGTCCTGTGAGAGTTCTACCGTGGTGGTAGGGGGATCTTTAAGGCGATTAAAAACTGTGCTACCAAGAAGGGGCTCTTGGGAGTCAAGAGAAGCTTCTTGCAGCTCACGAATGTATTGCAGCGAGACTTGCACCTCCAGACGCGTCGCTCCGTCAAATATCTCGGTAAGGTCGTCATTCTCCTGCACACCCATCTGTGCCTGTTCCTCGTCTCTCGATCCACTGACATCCTCTTCGGGAGCATGTTGTCCCGGTAAATGGTCCCCCTCACCGCCATGTTCACCTCCAAGAGGTTCGTCATCATGGCTTCCTCCCTGAGGTTCATCATCACCTCCTCCCTGTATACCATCATCTTCTCCCAGTAGATCATCGCCGTCATCACCTCCCAGCAGATCGTCATCACCGTCTTCACCTCCCAGCGGATCGTCATCTCCGTCTCCTCCTGCGTAATCGTCTCCCATATCTCCCTGTCCTAGCTCTAATTCTGGATGAGGCCAACCTTCCATTCCTTGGGTCCCATCTCTCATGTCTATCTCTGTTTCTTGTTCATGTGGATCAGAGGCATCTCCTTGAGCATATCCCTAGCAATTAACTGAGAAGGAGTATCAGAGAAGGTATAAGAGATGCTCACCTCTCCACCATTCGCACTTCCTTCAGCACCTGAGGGTGACTAATGAGGGGTACCTTAAGCCAGCATCTAAAGAAGCAGTCAAGTACTCACATCGTTCCGTTGGCAAGCAGCCAAATCCTTCTCCGTTTGGAGAATATCTTTAAAGAGGGCTGCAGCCACTGACACCTCTGAACCAGAAATCGTCGCTTCGTCATCCTGGTTTGGAACAACGTCAGAGCTCAAAGCCATGCTAAAAGATGACAGCAGCAAAGCAGCTACTCACCTCTGTGAACTGAGGCCCTGCTTCGTTTTCTGTTGTCCGAGTCACTGCGAGGGCACCCGCAGGATATTGGTCGTCAAAAGGCATCTGATGAACCCCTCCAGACATAGATTCTGCCCCGCTCTCTGTCACTCCTGCCTCTGAAAAAGCACCTGCAGGGTTCTCCGTATTGTAATGAATCTGATGAATAGTTCATTAGGGTATAAAATGATGAGTATCCAACCAATAGTTAGAAATACGCACATGTTCAGGCTTGCTGGCCAACGCCAAGGTGTCGTCCTTCTCACTGGCTATAAACGGGACAATTGGCTGAAATACATGTAAGGAATATGTTATTGTCCATTATATCTTCTACACACCGCAGTGTCTTGATGCAATTCTTGATTCGCATGAGAGGGCGCAGACACAGGATGGTCGTGGCTATACAATGCCTTTTGGCGGAATATTCTATGAGTACAGGCACGCAAGCGAGTTAATACACTGACATTCATATCCATTAGTAGTGGAGTGTTTGAAGTTGGCTGAGAGGTGCTCGCAGCAGCATCGCGCTTTCTGTGTCGGTCCAATGTTGCACGCGCCACTCGCCTTCCTTTCCCGTCCACAGATTTCGCCATGCATAGAGTGCATAGGCAAAGGCGTTTGCCATCAGGTTCATCGGAATCTCCGTGCTTGCGTTTCTTGTCAGCCATATGGTTATAGGAAACCAAGCGTGTTTGGTGATGTGATGATGGGATGGATGGATCGGAGATGTGACCCAAGTCTAGACGTCTAAGTTTGTTACATACTAAGTCGGTCTTTTGGATACAGTACATACAATTGTTATACACGCTTTGGTTTGTATTCAGATGCACCTAAAGCTGAGGAATCAATTTCTCGCGCACGGCGCGGGCAAACTTGCATAGCGTGTGCTCCACCATGATGATGTCAAACCCCATTGCCCTCTGTTCCTCCACAGTGAGTGTGTTGGCCATGAGATCGTACACAAACTGCAGTGCATTTGTGACTTGTACTGGATCCAATGTGGTATCCGGTGTGACCAGTCCAAGCATCTGCATCGCATTGATTGCGCCCTTGTTCAGTCTCTTGATCATATTAGCCATTACCTCCACTGTAGGCCACTCCACGACTCCTGCATATGCATAATCACATGTCAGCAGATAAGCAGACAGCGGTCCCAACTGCTGAAAATTTGACGGGCGACCTGCAGTAAGCCAGCTGTAACATCTATCGAATGGAACTTTAGCGCCTTTGAATTCCGCGATAAAGTCTTCCCAGCTGTATCTGGAGGTAGCTTCCCAGTATGATGGGGCGAGTTCAGTGCTCCTGCCTGAAATCGGTGATCCGTATGCCGTCTTCTCACAATAATAGGACTCCTCCATTCCCATTGCATCTAATTTGCTTTTCGTCCCTCGCCAATCTTCCAAAGACTTGAACATCGATTTGTTGGCAGGATCGGTGGAGAATCGTGAAGAAAATGTGATGCCTCGCCATACAAGAGCGCTAAAGAACCCTTCACGTGTCCTGACCATTGAGGAAGTGAATGGTCCATCTGACTGGTGAACGCGTCGCCGGGACGGCGCAAATTCCCGCAATGGGCTATACCAATCTGGTTTGCTGAGTAGCGCCTCGTGGAGACCTTCATAGCCTGGTGCGGGATCTAGTCCCTGGAAATGGTCGCGACAGGCTCCAACGAATGATCGGAATAGACCCAGTCGCTTTTCCACAACTGGGGTCATTATCTGTGGCATATTGTGTATCGGGATTTGCTGCCGCTGTGGGTTTGAAAGTGTTGATGCATTTGATGGTCCATGCATATGTAGACTCGGATTACCCATACCCACGTCTCGCACCAGGATTCCCAGTCTATCAAGCAGCCGACTCTCCTGCGACTCTTTATCGCATAGTGGACTGGCGCGCAGTGACTGGATGAGAGGTTCCACAGCGTCGGATCTCGACACAGTGGAGGCTTTACGCCCCGCAAGTAGCGAGCGAACGGTAACGGTGTGATATACTTTCCATATGCTATCAAGCACCATCGCCGAATCTCCCAGAGTCGTCCATACAGCATGGACGAACCAAGCTTGATAGCGGGAATTGTCCTTGGGAAATGATAGCCAATTTTGTAAGATCTCCAAAACTGTCACCAAGACTCCATTTCGCGCCTTTATAGTTTCGGGACGTAGCTTTCCCCAGTGCTTTCTGCATGAATAAGGCCCGCCGGGGATGTTATGTGAGAATTCTGAGGGATGGAATATTCTGTGGTCGGCGCCTGAGTCGATGAAGTCGTCCACTGCCCCCATGAGCCTCTTCAGCCAAGCCATTCCAGGAAGATCCTCTCCGTTCTGAAGTTTACGGAATACGCTGACGATATAGTGGTCTAGCCATTGCCATATATGGCAGTTTGTAATCATGAGGGTAGCTCGTCTATACCGCTGGTTGATGTTCGTCGCGCTTTCGTGACCATTCAGCGCCTTCAGACTTTGCCACATGTTGGAAATGTCTCCTAAGGGTCCTGCCACTGCGCCATTGGATAGCATTGCGGTCTTGAGTGAGCTGCTATATTCTTCGAGCCTTGAAATGCTGGGGAGATCAGCCCCAGTATACGCATACGCCTGGAAGCTCTCTCTTTCGACGGTCTCGAGCTCCCTGGCAATTGTATCGAGCGTGATAATTTCTGCAAGCTGAAAAACTAGCAGATATAAATTAGAAAGGTTTACATCATATTATTTACTGATGCTGACCCGTTCGGTGTCGCAGCGTGTAGCCTTTAATCGTGTGTGGTGGTGACGCCACGTCGACGGCCATCGCGTCATCTCCAATTGATCTGTGTTCTGTTGCGACACCTGATTCGCTTGGCGAGTACGACACTGTTCGGGTTGGTGTTATGTTCGAGCTATAATCCACGTTGGAGCCTCCTGTCGCGACATCCTTCGCACCAGCTGTTGTGCCAGGCAGTCCCTTTCTTTTCTTCAGCGCCTCCGCATGTGCTTGATGACATAATGAGTTAATTATCCACCCTTTCGCATAATGCACTGATCTCACCGCGTCCGTGGTTTGTAAGGTTCTCGGGCTCCTCTTCTATCATCTTACGCTTCGTTCCTTTGTCCCGTATGTAAGACGATCGCCTCAAGGTATGTCTGACGGTACTTACCTGATACTGATGGTACTTCTCTATCCACATCCATATATTCGCCCCCGTTCACCAGTCCCTTCTCACCGCTTTCACCCTGCTCTACGTCCGCGTCAGTTGAGTAAGTGATGAGTCTCAACACCTCTGCCATATCAGTGTCCTCTTGCATATCTTCTTCTTCAACCAAGGTGCCGCTCAGGTCTTCATAAACCACTTCAGTCAACTGTCCCTTTCCTGTACCTGATGCGTGTAAGTAATTCAAGTCTTCTGGCTGTGGATGACAATTAATCACTGCCGCACATGCTGAGGCAATGGACTGCTGGGTCCTGCTTCAACACCTCTTCGTCTATACCTTGTTCATACTCGGTGTTCCAACTGTCCTGAATTTGTTCTACACTTCCCGCTGATCCTTCGCTCTGAATGTTACGTGCACCTATCACACTACTCAGTGTGTGAAATGTTTGGTTGAACGCTGGATATGTACGTCCGCGCGTGTTGGGATAGCTGCCTGTGTCCGACGATTGCGTGCATTCCTCCCGCTCAGGCGTATATCTATCTCCCTCGTCCACCCATCCATCTTCTGCACACATGGGTTAGGACGAAACTAGTTTTTGTTTCCAGATACATACCGTCTTCGGCATCCACTTCGCCGCTGCTATGTATGATCTCTTGTTCCTCTCTGTCCGAGTCATTCTCTGTGCCCGTTATCCCCTTCTTCGACTTCCTGTGCCTTGCCTGTTTACGTCCCCCTTTGGCCGCTTTCTTGTTTTTGTTCTTGTTCTTCGGCTTTGGATTGGGTGGTGGGCCTTTGAAATATTGTTAGTCGGCAGGAACTGCCCTTTACAGTGTATAGCACTGACCTCTCATTGTGGAGCGTTTACCCCGTGTTCTCTCGGAGATATCACCTTTAGTCGTACCCTTTTTAGTTTTGGGAGGAAGGTCGTTGATGAATTTATCGTTGACGTCGATCTGCTGTGGTGGCTCGAGCGCGCCCTTTGCTGCTAAATATGGCATATGGCTGGCGCGTTTGCAATAGTACGCTAGCCACAGCACATATTCTCGTTCGCGGACATCGTTCTGGCTTTGTAACTCTTTCACAATATCTCCATACACGTCATCTTTACCACCAGGCACAACCCCATCGACGGTGTCTCGTTTAATCGCCTCGATGGATCTCCAGCCTGGTCCCCGTTTCCAAGGTCGCATACTCCGACGCTTGCCGTCATTACACATAAACGAGATAGCGGCCAAAACTTGGTCTGTGTCCAGTTGTACACAGAGTTCCGCTGGAAGTTGGTTTAGGAACCACAGGGCGAGAGCGGTGATCGAGCGCGCTGCCCACTCCGCATTCACCTCGTTGTTCGTTATGCCTTTGGCGTCTCTGAAGTACGATGCGTGATTTGACCAGCCACGGTGTTCGTGGTTATGCGATCTGTTCCAATATCAGTATCCAGCCACTACATATAATTCTTTTACGTACATTATGTTGAGCATTTCTGGTCCCATGTTGAACGTGGTGTGATCAGGAAGGGCCCCAAGGGCATATCGCGCTGTCCCTGATGTCATTGTTTTGGGTGGATATGATATGATAACAAAGCGGTAGGCGTAGGAGAGCGGCTTCTGCCTGCCCCTTGCTCTGGGTGGTGTGGCGCCATGACGATGCAAGCCAGAAAAGTTGAAGCTGGTATGTCGCTTTAGGGTTACGAACACGCCGATGTACAGCAGGAAAAATCGACCAGGGTCATAGCCTTCCGGGATGTCTGAATCCCCATACATGTGCGAAAAGTGGCCGGGGGCGTTCCTACCATCAGTGTGTGCGCCGCCGAACTCGCCCATATCCTCTCCAAGAGTGCCATCTGTAAAGATGTTTAAAAGTGGAATATAAAGTTTGTATCAACTGGCACAGACCGGCCGGTTGCGCCGTGGCGATGTTCAACTGGGCTGTAGCGTAGCCGAAGTTGTTGTGGCTTCCGAGTCGAGGCGCATTTGACAGATCGGCGAAGGCGTCGAGGCGTTCTAAGATCTCTGGGGGCGCGACCTTCAGTGCCGCCATGAATATTTCGGATACAGCCTGCATTGATGAAGATTCAGATAAACATACACGGATAAGATGTTTTGTCTCACCGACACCAGCCTCTTTCTCAGCTCTTGTGCTTGGTCCAAGGCCTCTTCGTGGTCGTCCAGCAGCTTACCAGGTGCGCATGGTGCCATGATGCTTGTCCGTCTTTCGAAAGAGTTGCCGAGAGTGTAGCAACGTATACCTGCCTCAACGGGAATTGCCCTGCCATTCCTCTCGAATGCTATCCCGCCCTTGTACATCTTTTCAGCGTAGACGGGCCTTGTGGGAGTCCGATCCGATTTGGGTCCAAGCGCGTCGTCTCGAGCTTTCTCCATCGCATCAGCCATTTCATCGCTGATTGTAGTATCCCTGAAACATCCGTTACATCTCTTTCACGTTAAATAACTCAAGGGATGCTGACCTTCCCGTCACCCACGCTTGCAATACATCATCTTTGGGGTTCGTTGAACGCTTATCGTCCCTCGAAAATATAAAATCGCCTTCCACCAGCTCTAAAAAACCTGCCGAGGGTTTAGTATAAGGTCTGACTTGCCCCCCGTAGCTACTCACCAGCGTCAATAGCATCCTCGAGCGTTCCCTGAGGGATTTCTAGTTCCTTTTCCTTCTGAAGTATCTTCCGCATCGCCTTCTTCGAAGTATCTTGTTGATATATAATAGCGCGCGACTTGAACTTTAGGTGCGCACAACCAGGGTGATTGGTGGAGATGACCAACATAGGATGGTCTTCTTCGTTCCGCCCTGATATCTCTATGGGGGTCTCCGAATATTCAGCCTCTCGTAGCATTAGTTTGAGCCTATGATTGCTGGGGATTGTAAGGGGAAGGATATGATGTATGCGGTGTTGCTTTTCAGGGGATGACATCATACGATGTGTGTCATCCATTCTGAGACATATGCGATCCCGCAGCTCTGAGCACGGAATTAATGAAGGCGGCGCTGCATTTTTGTTCCAGCAGATTGCGTGCAATATTACTGAGCACATGTAGTCGACGTCTGTACATATGTATAGCTGTTAGACCTGTCCGTACGAAGGTCCACCACCGTGACGGAGTATTGCAGAGAAGGAGAAAGAGTACTGGTTGAGATTGACGAGCAATCCAACATCCAGTAGAATGAATAGACCTGGCTCTCGCCCTTCCGGTATAGAATATGCCCACATGCGGGTTAAATGACGAATTGGTCGGTCGTTGTTGTCAGTGTGCTCTCCGCCAAAAAAGGGGTTTTGATACTGGATGACATTATCTGATTAGGAGGTTCACCATTCAACGTTCAGCATCAGGTCGTTCAAATGGAGCATGAATACAAACCTTGTATTGGTAAGTCACCAAAATCGACGTGGTCTTGTCCAAAGATGCCAATGCTCGGGCTGCTGTTGCTGACTTGATAATTGAATGAACGTTGGAATGGCGTCAGCTTACCGTTCAGCCACCCATGCCATTAACGTGTCATTTCTCGGGTCTCCTGAGGCGTTGGAGTCCCTCAAAAAAAGCATATCACCCTCGCGCAATTCGAAAAAACCTAGAAGCTAATCAGTTCCCTGTTCCCTTGCCTTATATATAAGATAATTTGGCTCGCCTTCAGTTAGGGCATTGTTACGGGTGCCCTGAGGAACCGGTATGTTCGCAGCGTCGCTGGAAATACCATCACGAAAGTATACAATGGCCCGTCCTGCGCTCGATACATTCATCGGATGGTTTCTGGCAACCCATAAGGCTGGGAAGACTTCGCTGTTCCGTCCTAGTATGTTGATGGGCTCTTCAGAATACATGGTGGTTTATCAGAAAGAAGGGTCTTGTTTATCTGAGCGATTATGATGTCACACGATCACTTGAATTGAATGTTTCACTCACCCACATGGTCGAGATATGAGCCTCAGGTAGAATATAAATTTCCTATTCTTATGAGACCATGGGTTTGTCAACGCTTTTGAATCCGTACCTATTTTTATCATGCATCGGTTTACAACTGCAGATTTTGCGTTGAATCTCGTTGATCGACGTCATCGCGCTATCGATGCACGCTATCCTTGGCACATAGTTAGATAGATAGATAGATAGATTCTGGTGGCCTTGTTTACCGTATAATGCCACATCGGCGCACTGAGCCAAACGTGCCCCTGGCAGGTGAGAAGGTATCCCAGTTAATCGGCATAAAATGCCAATCAACTATGGGCCTGTGTTGCGCTCCGTAATGCATAGTATTGCCATGGAAGCCTCTGACGCATATGGTTGCCTTGCAATCTGTATAAGCCGCCGAGCCACGCCCCAGGTGAGAAAGTATCCCAGTTGATCGGCATAAAATGCCAATCAACTCTGGCCGGTTAAAGTTTCCTTGTTGCCTAGATGAAGCTGAGGAGATCGCGTGCTTCGGGGGAGATGTACTCTGGGAAGGAGGAGGAGGAGGAGGAGGAGGAGGAGGAGGAGGAGGGAGGATATGTATCCCACAGAATACTAACTAAACAATCGGGCTTGGACTTGGAGATAACGCCATGGACATCTGATCATAGGAAATTCGATCTCCGATTTAAAATTCATCATAGATGTGATTATGGTAAGTAGCACTCAGCGGATCCTCCATCTTGTTTGACGTTTTACGTCGTACAAGATAGGTTTTTCATCTTGTTTGACGTTCTACATCGTACAAGATACTTCTACGGCTATAGTCTGTTGTTACTCTTTTTTTTCCAGCGTGGTGCCCAACGTCTTAGGTCGAACATCGCCCTACTCATTTTCCAGTTGCCTGTATTGTGGTTTGAACGTTGGCTATCTACGCTGGGCGGAAATCTACACTGGGCGGATACCAATCGATTTTCTTTCTGGTTTTTTTTCTCGCGTCGACGATTCGGCTTTACGTGCAGCATCAACGATTCAATCCATTTCGGCGACTAATAGTAGTCCCATTACTTGCACTGATACCGCTGTACGGGGTGAGTTTCTGTATCTTTAGATTTGTTAATTGGTCTTACTTTTGTTCAGGCAATACTAATTAAGATGTCAACCAACACTTCCACCGCAGAGTCAAGGCCCACGGTGAGAACATCCAATCGTGGCAGCTCTACAAATATGTGCTAATTCTCTGGTATAAGAAACCCGTTGAGGCGATTGTCAAACCACACGCGCTACTCAGAGATCAATTATACACACTCTTCAAGGGTGACTCCGCGTGCTTTCCTTCTATACCTAGCCACCATATCCCTTGGAATAGTAATACTGAATCCCTCGACTTTCGTACTCTGCCAAACAATCAGTTTGGGTGGGTCCCAAACCAGTGCCCATACCTATTCTTGCTGCCACGCTATAAGCCATATTATGGGCCATTGTTTGGGCGTCTGGCGATAAATGAGAGAGACGTACCGCTGGAAGAAGTAGGAGCAGATAAGTACATGCTGGCTGCAGTAACCAGGAAGGAGTGGAGGATGCTCGAGCAGATTGTGAAGGCACTCCTATTAGCCCTTGCACATGAGGCCCATTTGACCAAGTCTTTTCTGTTTTGGCCTTGGCCTAAGCAGTACGGCTACGAGCGGCATCATCATACTGAATGAGGGGCTGCAGCTGCCGCTATACATTCCCGCAACTCGTTCGCTCCTCTTATGGCAGCTCTGACTTGGTTTTTGCTTATATTGAAGAATGACGAGACTATAGTGGAAGGGTTACAATGGCGTACACGCGTGCTACAGAGGACGGGCATACATCCGGGATGGCTCTCAGCTTTGGAGGATTCAGTGGTCGCGGACATGTCTGTGCCTAGAGCTGGTGGCATCGTGGACATGAGGGGGTGTGATTACATTGGTCGACTTCCTCTCCTCCAACAAGCCAGGATGGACATCTGTCTTTTTTGGGGATCATTCGATGATATACCCCTACGACCTATGTCATATCTTGTCCAAGGCAACCTCGTACCTAGTCGCAGCATCCTTGCGCAACTCCGAAGTATGGTCAACGCACCCCATGACAAGTCCATGCACGGGGTACATGACCTACAACTCAACCTCACCACACCACATGTATCTGAGCCTTTGCCTGCAGTGGAGCGCGATAGTGGCCAGCGGCACGGAGAAACATGGATGGATTTCTTCAAGAGACGTCAATGTTCCAATGCAAAGAAGGAGGCCAATGAAAGCCAGGAACATAGACGGAGCCGATTACAGAGAGAGGCGCACGCATCTGGGGATGAACATCTCGGGAATAAAGGAGCTAGAGTGTTTGTTTGGGAGGATGTTGATGGTTTTCGAGTACGGATGGCTGCTGGTCGCAGCAGATATGCCTATATATGGGAGAAGTATGATATCAAGCAGCGCAGGTATGACGGCTTTGAGAATGCGTGGGACGTGTGCACAGAATTTGACGAGGATGAGGATAATGATTATTCGGAGAGCCTCCCGGATGCAGATCCTCCTTCTGCAGTACAGCGTGGTACATCTCCCGGACAGGATCGCCAGGATCATAAGCTGTTGGGCGTCCATGATATTCTTCCTTCATCCACCGCACCCGCATCTAGCTTATCGCAACCTCCTTCGATGGCCTTCACTGATCTCAATCATGATGAACAGGATGGAGATATTCTGTATCCGGACGATTCCAACGATGATAACTCACAGGGTCGTTTGTCTCGTGAAGACCTGAAACGTGTATATGGAGAGGTGGACGACGAGGGAGCAGTCATTGCTTTCTGCTCAGAAACATATGAAGAGGCGGCTTATTATCGATTCGGCTTCAATAACTTGGCTCATGTTACCCCTGCATCCAGCTTCCCCAAATGGGAGATGGTACAAACATTTCTTGGACATGGACGCTGGCTACTTAAACCGCCATCTTTATCTGTGCCCAGTGAAACTTCCAAGGACACCATTCGCACCTTCTTTGGCCACCTATGGGCACACAACAGTACACCACAGGATCCACAGACACTTGCGCAGCGTTTACCACAGATGCCTCAGCTCTATGATCTCCTTCAGCCTGACTCAGACTTCAACACTTTAGAAAACCCCTTTCTGATTCGCCTATCCCACTCGCATTATGATGACTCTATCACTTACTTCTTACGGGAACGACGCTATGAAAAAGCAGAGGATGCATCCATGGAAGTAGGGTTGACAAGCATTTCCATCATTTTTGAAATGAAGAGGCGTAGGATCCGAGGAGATTTCTATTCTATAATCAAATTTCTGCTTGATTGGGGCATTCCGTTCAACACGCTCATAGCAGGACCGCAGTATCCTGCTCCAAATAAGTTCATACCTCGGTATACAGGTCTGGGCTATCGACGGGCAGGCTACGTACCCGATCACGTTGACTACCAGGCATACGTCCACTCTCGAAACCATCTTCTCCGCAGCTCACGCGGTCGGGCTGCTCTCCTTGCTGGTGGACTAATAGCATGAATTGCACGGGATGTGATTGACTGGGAGACAGTATGCTACGGGCCATCCGAGAGTGTTTGGGAAGAGGGTGTGTGCTTCTGGGATGGTCAGGATACTTCAGCTGGATTTTGGGATGATTGTTTGACTGATGATGATAAAAATCGTATTTGTGGTGTTTATCATGTTGACGCTGGTAACTATTTTAATATTATGCTACCTTACATGTCATTTCTGACTTTCAGTCCTCATCATAGGCCAAGACAGTGGCACTCAAACAATAGACATATCTTGGTGGCCAAAGCCTAGTGCATGGATCATATCTGGGCTTTATTTGGACCGTTGGACCAATGACTGTGAAAAGTGGTATTTGGATCGTTTGGAGAAGATTCACCAGGGCAAGGCTGACCTGAGGAGCTCGCAAGAGTGGAGGCATGCTTTGAAGTTCAATAAAGAGGTCCCTCGCATGGCTGAGAAACACCATACTATGCTCACGAACATTGCTAGAATTACCTTCAACATCTGACCTGACTTGCGCTTTGATATATTGACTTGTAAAATATGGATTGTATTGCTTCAATCAATGACATCAAGTTGTTCTTGTGTTGTTATTCTGCACATTGAAGAGGTGGAGGAATTTGTCTCCAAAAAGACCAAGGCGTGACTCGAACAATGTTTCTTGCATGTTTTTGTGTGTCCCGTCTTCACGTTGGACATCTCTCCACCTGTTAAATCTGTCCCCAGCCAAGTCTCTAGACTGTCCTATTCAATTTTCAAGCTCAAAACGCAGCGCTCAGTGTTCAATTCAACACATCAATGCGTTAATCATAGATTCAAAAGTGAATTTTTGCTAGGATTAAGAGCACGGTAGACTAAGCTCTCATAGGGATCCAAAGCGTCCTTGAAGTCACATTCCTCCGCCTCATAGTCGCCTTCGTTGATGAGGAGAGCACCTATAGTGCGGCGACAAGGAGGATGCTCCGATTCACGCGGCGTCGCGAATCAATACATCAACTACCGGCGATCTGACTTAATCTGGATACTTAATGACGAAGTCAGGTTGCACCCGATCTCTCATATATTTTTAGACACGATCCGATTTACTTCGGACCGGTTTTGACTGGGGCTCATGTGCTATGTCCGTCGATGGTTATGTGGACATAACACATAACATGTACAGCCACCATCCAATTCGGGAAAATGTTCCCATGGGCCTATGAGGACATGTACATATGTAGCGCTTTTGCGAGTAGCTTGCTCATTTTCACTCTGTTTTCTCTAAAGGTTGGATCATTGAATTCAGCGCGAAAATCTGCATCTGTACGTGTAGAAATGATAATTTTTTTGCAAAAGAGATTTATGTGAAATCTTGGGCTTTGGCCAGCCATGGGTGTAAGCTCATTTCTCTTCTGCTCCAGTTGCTCCTGGCTATCAAAACAATGTGAGAATTAAATTGTGTTGCTATCCTTGAATCACCCACAGCCAACCCATAGCACTTAGTACAAGCTGTGAGAATAATAATCCGAGGCTCTTGCTATAGCTAGTTACGAAAGCTCAGTGTTGGCACGAGAACGCGAGTGCAACAGCTATGATATTCACCTAGTTACGAAAGCTAGGTATTCG
>JABCKH010007888.1:0-22796 GCA_018851285.1 Lyophyllum semitale | reverse complement strand
GAACACTGAGACGACACGACCTGTCGGCTGGGGCTGGAAAAAGTCCTGAACTGTTGTACAAAGAGAATCAGATACCATCCTAGGCTAGGAGCCGAGTCGTTATAGATGAACTCACCTTCGAGCGTAACTTCGGCATTGGGCATTTGTGTTTTCCAAACCTATACAAGTAAATAATGGCATTTAGCAAATAACATCAGGACCGACTCACATTTATGGCCTGCTCTATAACACTGCCTTGGTCTTGAACGATGAGATGGAGGCTAGGAAATTCTCGCGCCAACGGGAGAGACGAGGTTCCTACACCACCGCCCACATCGATAACCACAGATCCAGGTGGAAGCTCGTTCCAGTCATACGCTACATGCATGCTTTAGGCCAAGTATCCAACACCGAGGGTATTAGGCGCAGACCTTTCAATATCGCATCCGCCGGCTGTAAAACCTCGACGCCCTGCATCCCGAGGTTGAATCGGTGGCCCCTGAAAGTGTCCTTGGAATACAAATCCCACAATGTCCCTTCTATGTTGAAAGCTCTGGAAAATGGGGACGCCTTGATGTCGCTGGACTTGGCAGTTGCTGGATCGGCCAATGTTTCCCATGCATAAGCGGAGGCCTTGAAGCCCTCATCGAGACTGGAATGGAGATTAGTGTGACAGACGCACTCATGATACATGAACGATGACTTACTGGTGAGATGCCAATGCAGCTAAACCAGGGGTTGTATCATGCTTCGATTCAGGACTGCGGAGAAAATTTGAGGATCTGATTATGCATTCTTGGACCCGTACGCACTGTTCTATGACGTCTTGGCTTGACTTGAGTGTGTCCATCATGGTCGAGATGCGAGTGTTTGTGAAAACGTCAGGCTTAAGCTCCCGGTAAATGTGGTAAGTGGCCATGTAGCGTAAAAAGCGAGCTAGAGACGAAGAAAGACATGTAAATAATCGCGATCTGGACATGAGGCTCGTGGTATTACCCAGTTTGCGAGGATCCTGCCCGTTCTTCGAAGCGATATCGTTGACGTGAAGGCCCTAGAAACTGGAGTGAACCGAGAGGAAACGGTGGACGGAACAAGGCTAACCTCTGGTCCTGCCTCGAGCAAGATTTCCGTGACGTTTGATTCAAGACACACACGGAGTGCAGCTGATTTCGCGTACTACGAGAAGTTCTCAGCGAGTTTATAACTCGACGGGTTGATATACATACACCAGAGACAACGTGATACAGCGACACCTGTGGAGGCGTCAGGATGGCTTCCAACTGTAATGCTGCCGCGGATATGATGTTCGCAGCTTCAGCTGCATCGGAATTCGCGCGAAAGGCCTCGGATGCGGGAGTGAATGGTGTGTAGAGATCGGGAGGAGCACATCCAGAAGCATCGCAAGCCGCCTCAAGTGTGTCGACGGCGTCAGTGATGAGACTTAGCAAGCGGCGAATCGGAGAGGCCATATCTGAGAGTGTTGCGAGAATGAACAACGGATGATGTTTTAAAAAGCCAGCGACTCTATAAGTGACGCGCTCCACAGGTCTCATACTTACCAAGAACGTCCGCATGTGGCGCATATGGCTAAGATCGATCTAGTCAACCGTATCTTTGGTCACCAGAGAGTCCGTTTATGTTGTGGCCAGCCGAATTAGCTCAGTCAAAGCTGTCTTAACCATAGAACGCATCACAAAACAATCCGTGGCCGCCACGCCTCCACACCGAGGCCCGCGCTTCGACATCACGTGGTTTTGCACGCGTACCGCGTGACCGTGACGCGATCTGAAAGCGTCGATGCTCTTTCTGAGAGTGAGAAAAACAAAAACGGCAAGACCAATATGGCGGATGACTTCGACACTAGCGCTGCTTGCAGACTCTCTGGGTGCAGATGAGGAGTGTATATGCGTCGGGGCGTCCTTCTAAGTTCTGCCTCCTCGAGCAACCTTCGAGAGCCGAGATGACGCAGCTTGTGGACACGCGCGAGATTCAGGTTCGACGCACTGGGCAGTGCCTTCCTTAACCGGAGCGGGCATTGCGATTCGTTGCGTATCCCAGTACCAAAGGGGGAGACAAGGACAGTCCTTTTCGTCAATCCAACTAAATCGGGTGGTGGAGGGTGGTGGAGCAATTATGGGTCGTATTGCAGCACCTACGGAAAGCATGAAAAACTCGATAGTTAAACTGCGCCGATGACTGTCACTAACGGCGGTCTCCTCTCTGCATGTTCCGGAAACATATCATGTAGGCCAAACGCAAGTTTACCTGTGGCGCTAAAGATCGGCGGGAAGCCGTCCTCGCTGCGCCATCAACGTCGATCGCGGCGATGGAAATCCAATGTATCCCGCTATCGTAAAAGGGGGCAATCGTCCATGCCGACCTATGTGGCTAGCCGTCCGTCCGTCCATTGAATGGTAAGGCGTCGCCCGAATGTAGAGCGCGCCAAAAGGCGCTAGCTTGATTTGTTGGTGGTGTTCTTGGGGAGCGGATCTTTTGCTCGGGCAATCTGAGTGCAGAAGACCCCCCCCCCGGAGTGACAAGGGACGGCCAAAGAAGGCGACAACAGCGAAAGGGGGATCGAAGACCTGCGCAGCTCCCACAAACTCCCTCCAACTAATACCACTTCTCTCTCCCGCCATTCCGGGAAATTGTTCGTTCGAGTAATACCCGATTGCAGCGTTACATAGGGCGTTTCTACATTATGTAGATGGGCTTCTGCGTAAGGCGCACGTTTTTATCATCTTCCTTGAGCGTTTGTGGGACGTTCTGGCAGAAACGCTTGGAAATGATGGAACAAGCGACGAGGTTCGAGGCTGCGGCGAGTTAGGCGTCAGGGTTGAAGGCGGTGTGGCGTTTTCCTGCTTATTGCGAGCGAAATAGTGGTATTTAGTCGTTAGAGTAGGTGTAAGGAGGAGAGATGGGGCGTGCTTGTCGCGCTGGAGTAGCAGGATTTGTTCGAGGGAGTCCACGAAGAAATAGGGATCGTTCATGCAGACGACAACAGCGACGAGGATCGTAACAAGGACTGTGGCTGCGGCGAGTTGGGCGTCAGGGATGAAGGCAGTGTGGGGTTTGCTGCTTCTTGCGAGCACAATTGTCGGGGCATTTGGGCGGTGAGGCGGTGCTTGTGGTGCTCGGAGTACACGTAGGATTTGCTCAATGGACACTGGAGTTGAAATATGGATGGTTTGTGCAGGCATAGGGCAGGGGTGCTTATGTTGCGGGTGGTGCATGTGAAGGGGAAGGCATCGCCCGAGGCTTGAGAATGTGTGAAGGCCTAATTAGCGGCGCGCTGAGGCAACGGAACTGAACACAGATGACGGACTTCACACACATGCGGCCCCGGGAACACTGGCGTTTCGTTCGAGGCGGGGAGCGAGAGGAGAATGCTGAAGTCCTGTTAGAAGTTAGAACGTTCGTAGGCGCGGTCGAGTTTCTCCTGCATCGTTTCCCGCCTGGAGACTGCTGGCGCTTCTTCCTCTTTTCAACGCATAATACACTCCGTCGGCATGGGTAAGTATGGCTGAATACAGCAGGAAGGCAAAGGATGCATGACTGAAGGGAGATATGGGGTAAGTGCAAAAGGTTGTCGGAGTTGACCGAGAACACTTGTTCGACAATGTTGACCTCGACCTGCTCGCAATACGAAGCCATGTACAAGGACCCTGGACGACGCGTCTCATGCATAATTAGCATTACCAGGTAAGATTCATATGAATTCTACTGAGCTGACGTTCAAATGCATGATGTGTAGCATCCCCAACAATTTTGATTTCCAACAAGCTTGTCAATTGCGATCCCAGTGGAAAATCGACCTTTCGTCTCATCTCCAAAGGACCAGAGCCAATTTCAATATATACACTGCATTACAATCGTACTTCTTCCCTGCGAGTCTGATGTACGGTCCCTCTTGAATACCAATGATTTATGGTTCTGGTCAGTCCGAGTGTTTCAACCACATTCAAGGCTTAATACCCTAACCCGTCTTCAATTCTTGGAGATAGACGCGTCATAGATAGATACATAGATAGATAGATAGATAGATTACCCGCAGCCGCTTACCATTTGGCATTGGGCTGCCTCACTATTCAGAACGACTAAGTTCGCGGCAGCAAGCGCGAATAGGAAAGAAATGGGACGCAGCGTTCTATAATGTTCTTCCGGTACCTATCTCGCGCGTTTGCATCCTGCTACATCGTTGGCTTACCTTTTCATCCTAGATGAGGTGATGGCTACAACTGTCACTGTTATCGCTCCATCATCAGCCCACGCAGTGCCAGCACGCCACGCGCCGCCCAAGAAGGCCATTCTATAACTAATCCTTGGTCTAGCGTGGACGATCCTTCGAACACAAATACACCTTCCGATCCCGCGAGACAGATTTGCAACGGATGGTTTATGACACGACAAAAAATCTTACGGAACGTCGATTTCGTAGATATGCCTGCCGTACCCGATCTAAATTATCCCAGCTACAACACCTTTTTCGAACATCATCTCCGTCCTCATCGCTCGGACGGCATGAAATATGGCCCCAAGTGCTTCTCGGAATATGGACCGACCCATTCGTCAAAGCATGGACGTTTAACCGAGGTAGCAAAGGTACGTTTGACACTCTTCCATTTGTTGACCTCCTGCTGAACGTGCCGCGCCGTCGCCGTACAGCCACTCAGAAGGGTTCGTAGAATTGACACGCAAAGTGTTTGCCTATTCTGGAAAGTTATGTAGGTGTGGGAGAGATGCAGGAAGTCGTCATGTCGGGTACGGAGATATTTGCCCACGTAGTTCGATAATCTGTACTATGATCGCAGAAGGGTTCGTAGAATTGACACGCAAAGTGTTTACCTATTCTGGAAAGTTATGTAGGTGTGGGAGAGATGCAAGAAGTCGTCATGTTGGGTACGGAGATCTGCTCACGTAGTTCGATAATCTGTACTATGATCGCCGCCTCGAACTTGGTATACAGTCATAGTCATATAAGCATAATAACTACCTTTGTGAGCTCCAAGTTGTTCTAGACAAAAATATGGTGTGGTTGTCGAGTCCCCTCATAGGCATGATTTTGGAAGTTGTCATGCCTCGCTGAGGCTCGACGGCAAGTGATGGGTTTCTATTTTTTGTTCACCGGAATCCGCCTGAGCCAAACGCGCTCTGGCGATAACATCTCCGTTTGGAGAAAGGTGAGCGTGGGACTGTGTAAGGTAGGTCCCAGGGGAATATCCCATGTACAGGGTTGGTACAGGGCCGCTGCCTTCGAATACTTCCAACGATGGTAAAGTCCGACTTACCTTCCTAAGGGGAGAAGATATAAGTAAGTATCAGCAGCGAGACGCGTCAGAGTTGAATTAAAAATTTTCTCTAACTCAATGTCTAGTTCTACATCCCCCAGTCTGCTTCATATCCCCAACCCCAACCACTGGGAGCCAACACAGAGCGAGGTAGATCAGATTTTGAAATATTTTCTTACGATTTCAATCCTCATTCTACACTAGGACGAGAGATCAAGCCTTCTATATATCCGCTACCAACTTGCCTGTTGTATGGCTTGCAAGGCAATCCTTGAAAAGCGGCTTACTGAACTCCGCCGGGACTTGATAGAAGTAGAGGGAAATGGCAACA
The DNA here is from genome assembly GCA_018851285.1 of Lyophyllum semitale. Lineage (NCBI taxonomy): Eukaryota > Fungi > Basidiomycota > Agaricomycetes > Agaricales > Lyophyllaceae > Lyophyllum > Lyophyllum semitale. Next base: position 17,198 of record JABCKH010007888.1, on the reverse strand, counting down.
AGGAGGGTCTTGCACAATGTAACCAAGCGATTGAAAGATTGCAGCATCGCTTGCAGGGGTTCAACAGCGCCTTGTTCTTGGTGGGCAACTGCTTCTCAGGGCACTTCAGTACAGAATTTGCAGCGGCCGAGACCCTTATGCACCAATTACTTGCCAAGCTGGGGCTCTAGGAGGTCGCTGTCTTGACTCCGAATCGTCATCTTGTGAGTGCTACCGTTGCCTTACAAATCATTTTCATTCATGGCCAAAATACTGTATAGGCTGTCGGTAGTGTTGCAATCAGGGAACAAAATCAGTAGCATATGCTCCCAATTTGTCCGAAATAATAATTCTCTTGTCTGGCGAGGTGTCTGTCTGCCTGAACTGCAGGGCCTGTTCAACAGGGTGCCAACGAAGTCGAGAATGCTGAACATACCTTTCACGCCGACGATCAATTCTAGGTCGGCGAAGTTTCCGATGTTCTCCACAATGCGGGAAGCGCAGAGGTATGAAGGGGCAGGCGTTCAGGAAAAGGGTCAACGACCGTTGCTCAGGTCACTAGCTGGGATGGCTTGGGTCAATCAGGGACTGATCCATGAAATCGATGCGCGCACCTTGAAAACGCGGAAGCTATATCCTCTGCCTAATCCGCTGCCTCGATATCTCTCATGAAGTTCGAGAGGTGGATTAAGGTCCTGAAGGCGATCGATCACGCTGGATCCAGCGGCAGGTTTCGACGGATATCTCTCCTGGGAGGTGCGAGATGTGCTCGCGCTACTTAGTTGGAATGACAAAGCGATGAGGCAAGTTGATGGACGACTTAGGAAGGCGTGAATCGGGAACGGAGGTGTCAGTTGGATCACGAACTCATCTGGAATGCATAGGTAAGCCGGGGTTGCAGCAGGATGCAACAGTACGTACCCGAAGAACGGCCATACGACGCCGGATAGAGATTTACTTGTGTCGAAACATGCCTACGTGACGACAGGGGCTGCGAGCTTGAGAAAACATGGTTTTGAAGGCTTCGAGTACTTGTGTGGTGGTGGTGGTGGTAGTGTGATTCTGGGGAGCACCCAATACCTCTTGAGACGGTCTAGACCAACATCATGACCCAGGCTTGCTGATCGTGCAAGACGAAACCACCGCAAGATAGAGACGGATCAGGATGCGCTAGATCCGACTTGTTGGGCCTGAGAGGGGGGAACGGCAGTGGCCAGGCGCGCAGTTGTATCATTCAGACGAGGTCATCCCGCAGAACTAGATCTACATAACCATAAGAGTAAGGCTAAAGTGTCTGTGGAGTGGAATGAAACTACACGCACAATACATATAGATCGCCTTTTGTATGTCACGCTGGGAGTCGCCGAAACGTGCGGCTCCTCTTTAGACGCTTCATAAAGATGCCGGCGAGGGAGACGTCAAGGTGCGGGGGCCTGTATAGCATACACACTCGATATATCTTCGTTTGAGCTCGGACGTACGAGGCGTTGACCTGACTGACGGAGGTTTGAGGATTAGGCGACATTCAACAAGAGGTTAACAAGAGCTCTGGGTTGTTGCCGCTGTCGGAGGGGGTGTTATAGGTGAGGGAGACCCCAATAACGCGCTCGGTTCGAGAAGAGGAAGCCATATTCCTGTGCGACGGGACGTTTGTTATCATTGAAGATAACCGGGGTGCCAAGCGTACCATTCCACAATCAGAAGGAAGAAAAGCCAACACCAACCAAATCGTTATACATCCTAAATAACGATTTGCTCTTCTGTGGAAAGGTATCTGCGTGAACTCAGGCCCCAACGTGAACTAGTCGATGATGATTAGCGTACCTTTTACATGTCGTCCAATGAACACTGGCGGTCGGCTCTGAATCGGTCCAGATTTATGACTTGGAAAGGCAGGAAGGACCGGGGCGATAATTCCCGCTGCCTGAGCAATCAGCGAAATGGGTGATCCGTCAGGAAAGGCATTCCCAAGGTCTTTAGCTAGGATGACTTCGTCAGTTACAGGTATGATGAATGTCAATGCGCGCACCTTCTGTGATAATTCAGTCTTCTCCTATGGCTGTCCTCTCGGTCAGGTTCGCTGTCTGTATAATCAGGTCCCCAGAGGTGAACGGCGTGAGAGCGCTCGCATTGCATGGGATGACAGTAAGTAATGAGGCGAGGGGATAGGAAGGCGAAGTTGGCGGGACAGAACGTGGCAATTGTGACCATGAACTCATCTAGGGTGCAAAGGTGAGTACTTGAGTGACAATGTAGGAAGACACAAACGCGAGGTACGTACCCGCTGCTCCCCATCGTTTTTTTTCGATAGCCTTGGATCAGCCATGCACAGAGGAGCTCCTGAGGCGCGAGTTGGCTGAAGAGTGTTGTCGAGGCGTCTGACAAGTTGCTGCGGTCACGGTCATCTCTGGACGTTCAACTTCAGGACAACCTCGACGCTGGCACCGCTTGCTGTCCGGGTACCGAGCAGGAGGACTGTATATGCGTTGCTTCTGCCTCTTCGAGAACCGAGATGACGCGCGAACACGAGAGCATCCGGTTCGATGCACTGGTCAGTACCGCGCCATCAACGCCGTTCGCGCAATGGAAGAGCTTAAATTGTGTAGTCATTAGAGTAGGTGAAAGGAGGAAGCTGGAGTAGCAGGATTTGCTCGAGGGAGTCCATGAAGAAATAGGGATCGTTCATGCAGACGACAACAGGGATCGTAACAAGGACTGTGGCTGCGGCGGGTTGGGCGTCAGGGATGGATGCAGTGGCCAGCGCAATTGTCGGGGCATTTGGGAACCGGAGGTGGTGGAAGGAGGTGAGGCGGGGTGTGCTGGCGGTGCGTGCGAAGGGAAGGCGTCGCCCGAGACTAGAGAATGTATGAAGGCATAATTAGCGGCGCGCTAAGGCAACGGAACTGAGCAAATGACGGACTTTACAGCCCCTGGGATACTGGCGTCTCGTTGGAGAGGAACGTTCAGCGGCGCCGTTGAATTTCTCCCGCATCGTTTCTCGCCTTTAGACTGCTTGCGCTCCTTCCTCTTCTCAGCCCATCGCATCCTCCGTCGACATGGATGAATGGCGGCGCGACCAGAACACAGTAGGCAAGCGATGAAGAGATGAGGGGGAAGTGGAGACTCGCACCCGGAGTTGACCGAGAATCCTTGTTCGACAACTTTGTAACTTCGACCCAGCCTCGACCTCCTCGCAATTACCCATAGACCAATACCACAAGGACTACGCGCCTCATGATCATGATCATGATTAGCATTGCCTGGTAAGATTCGTATGAATTCTAGAAACACTTGAGCTGACGCTCGAATGCATTGATAGCACCCCCGTTATTCCAACAATTTTAAACTCTCCAAATGTAAAATCGATCTTTCGTCTCATCTCCAAAAGCCCGGATCCAAGCTCGACTTTTACACTGCATCACAGTCGTACTTCCTCCCTGCGAGTCTCGGAGGCTGGTGTGCGGTACCTCGTTATTTATGGTTCTGGTAAGTCCGAGTGTTTCAACCACACCTAACACTGAGATGACCTGAATCGTCTTCATTTCTTAGAGCTAGACGCGTCGTAGCTCACCATCTGGCATCGGGCTGCTTCATTATTCAGAACGACTAAGTTTACGGCGACAAGCGCTAATGCTCGGCGGACGTTTGCCCTAAGAAACTTAAATGGTGGCACGTTTTGTACGATGGCCACCTGATGTCAGACCTATCGCGAGGACGAAAGAAATGGGACGCAGCGTTCCTAATGTCCTTCCGGTACGTATCTCGCGCGTTTACATCCTGCTACACCGTTGACTTACCTTTTCATCCCAGATGAGGTGATGGCCACAACTGTCACCGTGCTCAGTTCTCGCCAACTCTTTGGTCATCGCTCCATCATCAGCCCACGCAGTGCCAGCACGCCACCCGCCGCCCAATAATGCCATTCTGGTCCTTGGTCTAGCGTTGACGATCGTTTGTCAAACCCCGAATCTATGGCATTAGGGAAGAAAGAGTTGTTACGAAAGGTGCGCGTGTCGTTTTGGATAGACTGATGACTGAGACTAACTTGAGATATCTCAGCTAGCGACCCAAACAATCCATTTTATGGCCGTCATTGTGGACCGGGCTACGGTTAACTATCCCCCAAGCGCTTCCGGAATCATGAAGTCAGGCTCGCGGCTCGAGATTCAGACCAATCCAGGACCGATCGTTAATGTTTATTGGACGTTTAGAAAGGGTACGTTCGACATCCTCGATTTGTGTGTCTTCCTGCTCAACGGGGACCTTAATCTATGCAGTCACCATATCACCAAGGAGAGAATCGTTACGTTGAATTGATTCGAAATACACAATCCGTCGGGTCTTTTGCTTTCGATTCCAGTATGGTACGCTCCGAGCACCCCATACGCTATTCTCAACGCTAATAAACATCCCTCGTCCAGAAATACGGTATGGCCTTTTCGAGCATCTGGAAAAGTTCCCCCGGCATCGCACCCACGAGCGATTGCCCGGACTTTCGGAAATGGCCGACAACAACTTGTCAGACGCTTCGACATCAGTTTTCCGTCGAAGGTACGGTAAGATCCGTCCCTTCCTGCGCGAACTCTGAATGCACGTCTCAAAAACAACAACAACGACAGGCATCAACAAGCTCGTGATCCCATTGGGAACTTTGGACCCAAATCACACAAGTCGGAGCCAGGCTCAGCATCTTTACGCGTCGCAAACGCAGTCGTGGTACCTCGTCGTCGAGGAAGGCTGGGATGGCACCGCGATGCTGCCTTCCATTCTTATCGTAGCGGCACTCTCTCGCTTGTCCCAGGCTCCATCCCTAGGCAGTATCGCTCTCCACCTGCTCATGATTGAGCTAGCGGCGTGGTAGAGACCACGACACAAGCCAAGGCCGATTCATAGCAAGGAACAACGCGGAAAATGGAACACCGTGGTCGAGCTACACTCGTCGTTGGAGATTGTTGGGGCGGGCGACGTCGGCAACTGCCCTTCCTGGGCTCGGACCTTCAGAACGATGTTCCCTCAGGCCTCAAGCTCGAAACATCTCTCGTCTCAAGTATCTTATTCGTCGTCCTCGAACCTCGATCCCACTATCCAACTCGCGCTGGCATACGCCTCAGCTCCTGTATCACCCAGACCCGTGGTAGCTCGCCATCTGGCGACAAGTGCCGGACAGTAATCATATCTCGGGAAAACTTAGATAATGGCACGTTACGATGGCTACTTGGTCCAAGGCTATCGTACAAGGTGATGGGGAGCAGAGTTGCACGATGTTTCTCAGGTAGGTATCTCGGGTTCCATCCTCTTACAAGGTTGACTTACCTATGTGTCCCAGCCGAGTTCACGGTCACGAAGTTCCGTTCTCGCCAGCTCCGCCTTCCTAAGCACTCCGCCCCCTCACCTCCTTCCTCGTCGCTTCTTCATCACACACGCCGTGCCAACAAAACTCGAGCCGTGCGCCCAGAGCCACTCGAATCTATTCAACGATCATTTCTGGGAGGTTGAGGTGAACAACTTGTTCTCGGTTCAATTATTGTCAATAAATAATCAATCGGCAATTCCGACCAAGATTCCGACGTCACTTCACTTCCTCAAGTTTGAAGTGACTTCAAATCGATCAAATCGATCACCTCGCAAACGCCGTGTTCGTGCGCGCGTGGAACGAGGCATCCACCGTACTTCTTCCGGACGATGAACTAAAAGCTATTGAGCACGCTTGGGGCTTATCGTATACCTCTACATTGAGGAGGAATAGGTCACGGAGGACGGAGGATGTTGAGTATGGTTGCGTGCGCAGTTCGAAGTGCTGCATGGGAAAGTCGTTATCTGTGTTCTAGCGACAGCCTAGGTTGCATTATTCTCAGGTACGTATCGTTACAACCGTGTTGAGGATTTCTGAAGTGTTTACTGGTGTGTCAGTCACATCTGAACGAGTACATTGATATCGAGCAAGCTGTTCTTGACGCTATCATAGAAGATGCACCTTGTGCGCGGAGCTTGCATCGGGCGGGATCGGATTGGGGTGTCACTTGACTGTGTCCATGAACTACTACTACGGTATGCGTGTTTTTGTTTTGTTCTCCATTGCCAGAACCTAAGCCATCGTTCAGAATGTTAGGTAGCTCACATCGTTCTACGACTAGCAAAATCCGAAATACCTGAACGGTATGGCAACCTATATCGTTAAATGTTATCGTCGGTCTTGATACACCCTAATACAGCTCCTTTCCGCTTGCAGGATTTCTTCCAAGCTGCCGAGAACGAGAAACAGGGGTTCCGGCCTCGGCGTAGGTTGAGATTTGCAACAATCGTATAACCAGGCTGCAATAAAACTCGAGCTTCCTTGCTCGCTCCCTCATTGAGTTGGGAGATAGTGCCTGTCAAGTGCTAAGCCAAAAAACTAATCTTCCTGCCAGCGAACTTCGCCGATGGGAAGTATGGACTTCATTATAGAGGAGGCAGAGTATCGAATACCAATAACGATATGAGTCTTGAGAGCAATGATGACGACCTTGAAACAAAAAAATCACTACCACAGATCCCCTCCGAGTCTACTCTTGAGGTCCACCACGGAGACGCTGGCGTGGGACTCGTCTCAACCCTTTCCCCGACGCTGCTGTCAGTGGGGGCTTGTCCGCCGCCACGCTGAAGGGGCTCTGGTTCCTGGAGGTCCGATTCGGAGTCGCTGCAAGCTTCGCGATGCTGCTGAGTGTGTCTGGATGGTCTTACCAAGCACCCGCTTCCTTGCCTTGACAACCGCAACCTCGAGCTTCTCTGCCTCGTCGAAGCGACCCTGGTCCCTGAAAGTTTCCGCAAGACTCGAAATGCTAGTGAGGGTGTGCGGATGGTCCTCGCCAAGCACCCGCTTCCTTGCCTTTACTACTGTAACCTCGAGCTTCTCTGCCTCGTTGAAGCGGCCCTCTTTCTGATATGTCCTTGCAAGATTTGTGATGCTACTCAGTGTGCCTGGATGGTCCTCACCAAGCACCCGCTTCCTTGCCTCCACCACTGCAACTCCAAGCTTCTCTGCCTCATTGAAATGGCCCTGCCTCGCATATATCACCGCCAGATTCGCAATGCTAGTAAGCATGTCAGGATGGTCCTGGCCGAGCACCCGCTTCCTTGCCTCCACCCTGCAAGCTCGAGCTTCTCTGCCTTGTTGAGGCGGCCCTTTTTTCCGTATGTCACCGCCAGATTCGTGATGCTAGTAAGTGTGTCTGGATGATCCTCGCCAAGAACCCGCTTCCTTGCCTCCACCACCGCAATATTGAGCTTCTCTGCCTTCTTGTAGCAGCCCTTTTTCCCATATGTTACTGCCAGAGTTTCGATGCTATCAAGCGTGTCTGGATGATCCTCACCAAGCACCCGCCTCCTTGCCTCCACCACTGAAATTCCGAGCTTCTCAGCCTCGTCGATGCAGCCCTTGTTTGAGTACATCACGACCAGATTTGCGATGCTAGCAAGCGTGTCGGGATGGTCCTTGCCCAGTACCCGTTTCCTTGCCTCCACCACTGAAACCTCGAGCTGCTCTGCCTCGTTGAAGCGGCCCCTTTTCCAGTACATTTGTGCAAGATTTGCAATGCTGCTGAGCGTGCTCAGGTGGTCCTCACCAAGCACCTGCTTTTCCGCCTCCACCACAGCAACCTTGAGCTTCTCTGCCTCATTGAAGCGGCCCTGCCTGGCATATATCACTGCCAGATTCACAATGCTAGTAAGTGTGTCGGGATGGTCCTGGCGAAGCACCCGCTTCCTTCCCTCCACCACTGCAACTCCGAGCTTCTCAGCCTCATCGAAGCAGCCCTTTTTCCAATAAGTTACTGCCAGATTTGCGATGCTATTGAGCGTGTTGGGATGGTCCTCACCAAGCACCCGCTTCTTTGCCTCTACCACTGCCAACTGGAGCTTCTCTGCCTCATCGAAACGTCCCTGGGCCCGGTACATTCCCGCAAGGTTCTCAATGCCACTGAGCGTGTCTGGATGGTCCTCGCCCAGCACCTGCTTCCTCGCCTCCACCATTGTAACATTGAGTGTCTCTGCCTCGTCGAAACAGCCTTTTTTCCCGTATGTTACCGCCAGATTTGCGATGCTATCGAGTGTGTCGGGATGGTTCTCACCAAGCACTCGCTTCCTTGCCTCTACCACTGCAACCTCAAGCCTTTCTGCCTCATTGAAGTAGCCCTTTTTCCCATATGTTACCGCCAGATTTGCGATGCTACTGAGTGTGTCGGGATGGTCCACACCAAGCACCCGCAAGTTCCTTGCCTCCACCACTGCAACTCCGAGCTTCTCAGCCTCCTCAACGCGGCCCTTGTTGGAGTACGTGACTGCCAGATTTGCGATGCTAGTAAGTGTGTCAGGATGGTCCTCGCCAAGCACCTGCTTCCTTGCCTCCGAGTCCACCACTGCAACTCCAAGCTTCTCAGCCTCGTTGAAGCGACCCTGGTCCCTATACGTCACCGCCAGATTTGAGATAATGCTGAGCAAATGCTGAGGGTCTCAGGATGACCCTTGCCAAGCACCCGCTTCATTGCCTCCATCACTGCAATCTCGAGCTTTTCAGCCTCGTCAATGCGGCCCTGCTTTGAGTATGTGCTCGCCAAATTTCCAATGCTATTGAGCGTGTTGGGATGGTCATCTCCAAGCTTCTGCTTGTTCGCCTCTACCAATGCGACCCGGAGCTTCTCGGCCTCCAGATATTGACCACATCAGGGAATCCTCCATCTGCTAATTATCGCTAATTATCGACAATTCTCGGCAGTTGGGGAAATACCAGAATTATCCACAAATTACGGAGATGTGAAGTGCCTCCAGATAATTGCTTGACATTACTGTAGGATTGTTCAATCTTACTTGGGAATTACTTGGGGATTAGTTCAGCCTGAATTGAATACTTCAATTGCATGCACGATAGTTTATGAGCAAATGAACTGTATTCACATCTACTCGAATACACAGCAGAACTACATAAGATACTACGATCACTTGGAACACCTCATCACCACCCGAAGCCGAAGGCGTGACGAACCGCGGCGGTTCTCCACAACCCTTGCCTCTTACTCCTCCTCTTCCACGCTCGACCCTCCCCACCCTCTCCCCTCCCTATCATCGACAGCCCGCCCATCGCCGCATCGTCTGAGTGCCTGCCAGCCGCCACACCTCACATTCGCCACAAATTCCTCCCCCAGAGGGCGTTGAGAGAAAGGAGGCGGATGGAGTGAGGAGAAACAGGCATGGGGCGATGGCGGAACGGCCGATACTATTCGTGAGACTGTTCGGGGAGAAACGTGGGGTTGCCCACAGTATCTGCGAGTGCGAAGGCGATATTGGGTTGGATGCTGTAGCAGTCGGTCAGGGATATCTATGCATACAAGTGAGGCTTATAAGAGACGCAAGGAACTCACCTTGCGTGAACCCCTCCACACGGCCATGGGTCACTCTTTATACATGTTGGATGTTGAGCAAGAGAGTAAGCGCAGGCATAAAAGGCAACGCACCGATCATACTAGTCGTCCAGGTCGTAAAGGAGTTGGCGTGTAGCTCCATCTTCGAACTTGGCGATGGAGAGTACGACTAGCTTGCAGAATGAGAGGAAGTGGGGAGTGGGGAGTGGGAGCGACGAGATGGGGGCAACAGAAACGTTTGAATGTCCGCTTGATTCCCAAAACCGGTATCAACTTAGATCACGTGGTACGCAAAATTGAAATTATGACAAGTCCAACTTGTCGAAACAGTGAACATTCGAGTGCTCCGTTTGCGATTGTGTCGCGCTCTCTGTGCTTCTATGTGCCTACTATGAATGGATCTCAAGTTTTATCTACTATATAGACCAAAACCGGCAGTAAACAGTAAGTTTTCGGTGTCCTGGCTGAGGGCCTAAATTTTCAGGCTAATGCCCTTGTACGAAGCAAGTACGAAAGCGATCTCGACGCAGAAAAATACTGTAAAATACTTAAGAAATATCAAAAAATGTTCACTCCTTACTTGCTTGCTAGAATTACTCAAGAATAGTCAAGAATATGTGAGATTTCTAACAATACTCACATCTTATCAATAATTCCCAGATGGAGGATTTCCTGATGGCCATTCTCTTGGTACACAAATGAAAATCTTGTTAACAAGACTGTTGGAACGTCTTGTTTATCCCGCAGCACAGCAGAAATGTGCGGCTGGAGTGCACGTCGTGACTTGTAGTCTTTGAGATAGATTTGCTGCTGTATTGATAGCCCAACTAGATATTGTGTACAGACCTGCATGGAACGATCACCATACAGGGTGCGCATCCATGTATGCACGAGTGGATGAACAGAGAGGACCTCGTTTACCTCGTCAAGGTGGACGAGAGAGTACGACCGTACTTCAGTAACCATTTCCTGAAATAGGACCTCATCCCAGTCTCCGGCAGGTGTCATAAAATGACCCAGAAAACCCGCCACCATGGATAGCGCCTCAGATCCATCATGGGGCCGTATGACAGCCGACGAAGCCTTGAAGATTTCTTCCGAAATTCCATCGTGATGCATGTACGAGCAGATCCGCAAGAACAAGGCTGCCGCTGGCCGCAGACGATCGACGCTCAGTTGCCAAGTTGTGTAGACTGTCCACTGGTAATTGTCATGCCTCTGTACCGGCTGTTCCTTCCAAAGTCGGAGATGGTTCTTCTTGTACAGCTCGATGTAGCTACTGAGATTTCGGTGCTTTGCAATGTAGGCACCGGCTTGTGCAACTGCGAGGGGATGATGATTGAGTTCCTTCAAATGGTTAACTTTATTCAGTAATTTGAAAAGGATGCATACTTTCACGATCGCAGTGACTTGATCTCTCGCAGCCCCAGTGCTCTTAATCGGAGCCACCATGACGAGGAGGAGATCTATGGCCTCTTCCTCATCCAGATTGGTGACCCTGAAGCTTGCATCGGGTGCGTTGATACATAATTCTGGGTTCCTCGTTGTGATGAGAATATTCCCGTGAGAACAGAGTGGAAAAAAACGAGAAAGATTGAGTGTAACGTCGTCCGCATTATCGAACAAAACAAGCCATTCCTGGCGGTGATTCGCGAGCCAACGCAGGGCGTCGTCCGCTGATTTGCCAATCTTCTTCACCAGAGATATCGTTTGCAAATCCGTAGTGATGGTATCAACGGTACTTGCGTCTACGAAGAATACGTCTGAGAAACTAAATGGCCGTTCAAGAACGTCAACTCAGATTGCCTGATACAAAGTTGGAGATACTTTCGACGCACCTGTGTTTCTCAGCGCATATTTTAACAAAGCGGTATGCTATCTGAGTCTTGCCCACTCCCCCAAGCCCGTGTAAAACACAGACGTGCTGAGTCCCGACTCCGTTAGAGAAATAAGTCGCCATTTCATTGAGAATATTCTGTCGACCAGTAAAGTAACGTGTCGGGGGCGGGCAGTGTTTGTAGGCCGCCTCTGTGGAATACAAACAGTCAGAGGAAATGCAATCGCTGACGCCTGGGGCATACCTGTCAATTCCGAACTCACGGCAGCATTTTCAGGCGCAGAACTATAATTCACGGTATAATTGCCGTGGACTTCGACCAAAGTGGAATCTTGTACAGTGAAGTGATGTGCATTCTGGAAGTAACTAACGGCTTCAGAGGGAGGCGTAGGTGAAGGAACTAGGGCTGGAGCGATGGATTGGCTAGAAGCGGGATTGGGAGCGCTGCCACCGTTTTCGATGTTGCCCTTCATCAGGTCGTGTCCGGGCACCGCTGTATTATCTGCTGGGACCGGAGAGTGCGCTGCTATGGAGCTCAATAGGACGTCGGAATGGACGGCTGCTTTGCAATCATCTCTGGGAATGTTGATCGATACATATTCACTGTGAGTGGCTTGCGGGGCGTCGGCGTGGCTCCTTAGAGCCATTTCCATGGTGATGAATGCAGTAAATATATAATTGGTGGAGTAGAAAGCTTATAGACGTGTGGGCTGCAACACCGGAATGCTGTGGAAAGTTCGGAGGCTCTTCACCTCATTGTAGGCTCATGGCTTTTGCGTGGCTTGGCTGTGATTCCAGATCGATCGATCTTATCTCGCGTATGCGGGCGGCTATGAGTTCCTTAATCACCTTTCAGTCGTCCTCGGCTCGGACTCGTCACACTGGGGGGATCTCGGGTCGGGTAAAGTCTCCAAACATTGCGAGCCGCTCCGTCGTTGGGCGGATCGATGTTCGGCGCAGGGAAGGTAAGGCGTGTTCCAGATCGTCCTCTCAGTATGGGTCGAAATGTAGCAATGCGGCCCGTACAAGGTGGTGCGAGCCAGCGAAACTTGAAGGAGGAAGGTCGGCAAGAGGAATACGTAATCTGCGGGCTTTCCAGTGTCGAATCGAGGAACGAATGTGATATTTTAGGGACGATGACGATAGCGTGAGGGCAACCAGCGAGGTACGAGCAGGGAAGGCTGAACAAGGGAGGAAGAGGATCACAAAATGGGGTCTTCGCACAAGTTCGAACTTCGCAGTGGTCACTTGGTGTTCAATCACTGTTCGCACAAGATGCCTGAACAGGTCACGTGGCAATAGTTTTCGCGTCTTTCTCGACAACCACAACATCGACAACGACACTCAGCCTTCTGGTCTCTCAAGTTACCACGCGCCACGCTAACGAATGCTCACGATTTCACTGAAACAAATGGTAGCACTGGAGCGAAAAGTCACGGGGCTGGTGGTGATCGGCGGATCGGGTGGATCTGCATGTCCATTGTCCAGCAAGGGGCACGAGCATACATACTTAGTATCTGCATTAGACGGACGACCCAACGCCCTCCAGCACACAAGCCAGCCTCGAATATCGCAGCCGAAGACCGATAAAATAAACCTCGTCCTTTTGAGTATCAAGCGGGTGCCGTGCTAAGCTTCAAGTGCATTCCAAAATGCTCTAAGCTTAAATTTATTCCAAACGCAAATCCAGCTCATGCCGAATCCACACAGCGGACCTGCACCTGCATAACAGCATCGAAAACAAATGCTGCAACCTAGGAATCGCCTATACCATGCGCTCGTTAGTATACATCCCAATTCCGTACATGAAGAAGCGACTATAACGTACTTTGCTCCAAGTATAGGGCCGCGTACGACGTACGACAGACTGCAATTGACTCCTCGTTATCATCATCTTGATTGTGCTTGAGCTATGGGAACTGCACTCGAGAAAGAATCCGGTGTGCTTCTTCCGCTGGAATACCCTTGTACCCCGAATCTATAGACAAAACGACTTCGTCATACAACTTCATAAGGAGAAGTAACGTTTAAATTCACCAGACGTCTGCCAAGCCACCATCTGCGTGGCATAGATCCACATATGATCTCAGCTCGCGCATCGTGGCCTCTACTCGAGAAGCGTATTCGCCGGGCACTCCGACAGCTACAAAACGGGCACCGACGCACACTCCCGCTCGAAGCTAAGACCGTGACGAGCGAGGGTGAAAAGGCATCTACATCGATTTTGGGCTTGAGACTGGGCCGGTGGAGTGGCGTCCGAACTGGGGGCCCGCTCCTTAATCATCAGAGTAGGTGCGGTGTCTGTCGTTGCTGTTGATGGTGGTGGGATCCACGAGTACTTGCTTGAGCTACTTCTCAGTTGGGAACTTGCCCCAAATTGCTTCACAGAAGTCCTTGCATGCAGGTTCCATCCGAGTCTCCTGCCGTCGTTTGATGAGATACTGCAACCTGCGAAGGCAAGAAAGCCTTGCGATCCGCGTTCTGTCACGAGGTGGTGTCAGGAAATAACATAACGGATGTGAGGCAAAATCAACTCACATGAATAACGATCCTCGACTCTGGCTTTAACAGTGTCGCGCCCAGCCTCTAGAATAGCATCACTTCCTCCCGAGTCTGTCCTATGTTGGCTTCCCACATCGGTCTAAGGCCTTCAACGTTCCAAATCTATCACTACGAGCTTGAGGACGGGGCGATGCCTCATAGCGAAGATCCACGTACGTTTCCGTGAGCATATGAAGCGTCATGTACGTGTTCTTGAGGCCATGTGGTAGCTAACGACGCAGTGATACAGAGGAGGGATTCAAGGGCTAAGTTGAGGGTCCGTGGTGGGCGACATGGATATGGTTCTATCGTTGCTGCTGAAGCTGGTGGGATCGACGAGCAGGTACTATTCAATCGATTTCAGCCAACGAATGATTAAGCAGCGGAAAAACGAAGACTTACGAGCCGCGACTTACACTCAAAAATCTCAAAGTCAAACCCGTCGCAAGCCGACGACCTAACATTTAATCACTGAGCCTTGCCCCAGATGGGCCCGAGCTGGGCGCGCAGTTGTACCATTCCGGTGTACACCATCTACAACGGAGCTAGATGCCTTCAACCCTCTGTATCGATAAGCGTAAAGCAGTCGTTCGTGTAGTAAAATGCAACCATACGCACATTATATGTACACCAAACATATTGCTGGTGTCCTCGAAGCTGCTAGAACGCAGGGATTCTTTCAAACGCTTCATAGGCGGCGAGGATTGATGTTGAGGGAGACGCTGAGGTGCGCAGACCTGTATCACATCACCGCTGGTGTCTATTCGATATAGGTGGTTCAACCTTCGTTGAGCTGAATGTACGAGGCCTTGGAATGACTAGATGAGGTCTAAAATTTGAGACGTTGAACAGGTCGACTCACATTGTCTGGCGAGGTGTTTGTCTGGATGAACTGCAGGGCCTGTTCAACAGGGTGCCAACGAAGTTGAAAAAGCTGAACATACCTTTCCTGACCTCAAATACAACGCTGACAATCGATTTTGAATCGGCGGAGTTTCCGACGTTCTCCGCGATGCGGGAAGCGCATGGGCGATAGTTCCCGCAGCCTAAACAACGAGGTATGAAGTGCAGGCGTTTGTAAAAAGGGTCAGAGACCGTTACTCAAATCAACTAGCTGGGATGTTTTGGTTCAATCAGGGACCGATCCATGAAATTGATGTGCGCACCTTGAAAACAATTATTTCTACTCCTGAAGCTATATCCTCTGCCACATCCGCTGCTTCGAGAGGTGGATTGGGGTCCTGAAAGCGATCGATCACGCCAGACCCGGCACCAGGTACTTATCGATGGATGACGGCGTGAGATGTGCTGGTAATACTCGGGATGAACAAAGACAATGAGACGAGGGAAGTACGGAATGAACGAGACCGATGGTGGTAGTAGATGAATCACGAAACTCGTCTGGAATTGCATAGGTGAGATCATGCGACGCTGTTCCCCTTTCTTGTGTGGTTGTGGGAGCCTCGGAGTATGCGGTGCCGAGGGCCATAGGTGCACGGGTCGTTAGTACTTGCTCAAGTCACTCCGGAGATTGATGACGAGGGACGCTTCCACGTGAGGCAGCTGGAGATTGCATGTCGTCAGCCAATGGGATGAGATTTGGGGGTAACAAAGCAGACCTAGGTGTCCGACAGAGCTTGAGGAAATAATAGGCTTCGAGCCTGGTCGACCTCTCCTGCCCCAAGAATATTTAATATCCAAGGACAGATATGAGATGAAAACATTCCATTCGGAAGGGTGAAATGACACATGAAGGGGAGGCAGCGTGTACTAGGCTCGTCTGGTATGTTAGGTCAGTAGATTGGATTGAACCTGAGACGCCTAGACTTACCACCAAAGGGCCACTCCACTACCTTCACTCTACGGATGTACCGCAAACTAGATTTTCGGAGTGGGAACTGCAACGGAGATTGCAGCACGAGAATACTGAGCTAGGGCCCGATCTTGTGCAGACGAAAAAGTCGAATTGTGATGTTGGTGCACGACGGCATGCTGTTGCATTTGAGGGTCAGCTCAAGCGTATCGATATCATACAGAAAGGGACGGATCTCACAAGCTATGGGATCTATCACGCTGGACCCAGCACCAGGTTTCGATAAATAATTCTCCTCTCCTGGAAGGCACGAGGTGTGGTCACCGTGTGCCCGTGCTGGTTGGGATCGCAACGCAACAAGCGATGAGGCAAGTTGATGAGCGACTCAGGAAGGCGGAGTCTGCGAGAACGGAGGTGGCAGTTCATCTAGGATGCATAGGTGAGCCGACGTTGCAGCAGGATGCAAGCGCGCGGGATAAAAAGATCATACGAGATTTGCCTACATATGTCGAAGCATGACGACAGAGGCTGTAACTCTTTTCTCTCGGTGAACTCGGACGACCGTATCACGACCCAAGCTTCAAGCTAGTTGGTAGACTCGTTACCATTCGTTGTATGAGAACACTCGAGAGCACAAGAGGAAGGCGCAAAGGACCATGCGACGCTGCGCCGTCAAGGACATTAATGGCGCTGGTTGCTGTAGTTTTACGCGACGTTGTTGGAGGTTGAGGCAGAGGCGTATTACAGTTGTTCTCGATGTCATCGGTCAACTCCGACAACACACCACTTCCTCCTGCCCTCTCTCGTTAGTCAAATAGTATAGGGTTCCTCGAGCCTCAACGACCCTCTTACCCCCTCTCGCATCTACGATTGTCCCCCCGGCCTTCCTACTGCGTGCCCGCCATTTACAGTCACGCTCACCGCCGTGCTCAGGGCCCATGCCAACGCGCTCCACCCGGAACACGCCCTAGATTTTCACCTCTCGAGCATCCAATGACATCCATTAATAGTTGACGGATGCAGGAAGCGCACTGCGCTGCCAAGATAAACTCAACCACTCCTTAGCGTTGAGAATGTCGAGTCGATGAGGTATAAATGGTTGCCATGATATCGTGAGCGCTCGAACGGTACGTTCCCATATATCATCAAATTCCTTCCTTGGTTTGACATCCTGTGAAGATCCTTCCTGCACCCGTTATTTGACTTTCTGAAGCCTTCATTCCGCCCGTCATTGTCGACTACGTGCTCGACCATCCCCTGGCGTACCTGTGGGTATCCTCTGTCTACTATATATTTGAGAGCCGCACGAGTAGTTTTAGATTGTGCGATTTAGGAAGGACTCGAGGGGCAAGCGAATCGACATTTTTATTTCGACGCATTTTTTCGACACTACACTCATCCTACCTCGCTCAGTGCAGGGGTATGCCACATGATGGCTTCGTTATCACCGGTGGCTTGGCCCCGCATGTCTGTCGCTTGTCAAGCCGCTGCACCTTTTCACTGTACTCAGCCGTCATCACACCATGTGCCGCCCTCCAGAATCCGCCCCCAGAAGACATCATCTCGTCTCTAAATCGCTATATGCTTCTATTACCATAGAAGCCTTCTACAGTCGCCATCAACGTCGTTGGATCAT
>JABCKH010007887.1:0-22892 GCA_018851285.1 Lyophyllum semitale | reverse complement strand
TAAGTTACAGTCCACAATGTATGATGCCTTTTTTCTAACTAGAATGGGTTTATATATCAACCTGCCAAGGTCTAGTGGTGCATCATATAGAACCATTCCCGGGGTAATGTCCGCGAATGCGACAGGAGAGCGGACCATGATGTGTTTGCGTATGGCACACATACTTGTCTGATTTTATACGACCTTGAATGCTTGTGCTCAGTCGCATCGTCTTAGTCTATAGTGGGCGTTTGAGTGTCTCATTCAGGAGGAAGATCCCCCGGTGCGAAGTTTGGTGTCACTGTAATGGGTTCTCAGTTCAGGGGGAACCAGTCGTACGTCTGTATTTGCAGATAAACTTGCCTTGCGTACTAGCTTGCGGTTCCGCAACGGTGCGCCGGGGTTGTCCGCAGCGTCAAGCGTTTCCACGGAGAGCGCGCACTTAATACTCTGGCAGCCACCCAGTCTTCAGCAGCTCGCGGTCGTCTTCAATGCGTCCGATTCCCTTGACGCCACCAACAACCTTGCATGGGCTGGGTTCTTGGGTTGCCGCGAATTCACAACAGAGGCAAGTTTAGTGCGACTTCCTTCAAGGTACTCATGGATCCGTGACTTCCTCGACGACCCTGCACACGTGGAACTTGATCTTCCTGCTTCGAAAAGTGATCTTTTTGGTAAAGGTCTCTCTGCACTTCAACGCCTCTTCACTAACCACTCGATGCTCCGAGTCCCCAGCGCTGACACGTTGCAGTCCACGAGTCATAGATTCCGCCAAGGGTGACGATTCTCGGTTTCTCCGCACGTTGCCATTTATCCAATTGACATCCACGCCTAATTCAAGGGCGAGGTCTCCCGGATCCCAATCAAGATCATAGCCTAAATGATGAGAAAAGCCGTAGCAGGGCCGCACCAGCTCAGGTTCACTTGCTTGCATACTTGTGAAGACCTGTGAACTCTTGTGTCGTGCTCGATTCTGACCAGTGTCGCATGAGTGCCGGTAAGCTGTAATGGCGCTAAGAGGCGTTCGATTGTTACAAGACTCGGTCCGGGTCCTAGGCTAGCGCTATAGCTCAGTGACCAGGGATACTTGCGATTCAACTCTGTCACGGGGTCACACATCAGTCACGGACCCTTATTAATGACGTTCAGGCTCGATTCTCCACATCATATCTCCTAGTACATTTCTCGGTTGGCCAACTCAGGTGTTGAAGACAGATTGACTACCATCTATCCTGCGGTCAAACGCTTTCACTGTAGAACTTCAACATGGGTGGTGGGCCACTGCTTGAATCCTTTCGTAGCGTGAAGCGGATAGCAGTAGGCGGATTTGGTGCGCATCTAACCTTTGCAAAAGTGCATGATCCTAATCTTGAATACATAGGCGTCGTAGATGAGGGTATTGGTCCCAACGGTGAATCGGTAGCCATAAAAAAGGAGCTTGCGTCGAACAAGGTCACTCGGCCGATTTTGGAGCACGAATATCACGTCTATAAAGCCCTTGCTGGTCATGGTTGCATCCCCGACGTCAAAGCCTACGGTCTTCTGCGTAAACACAATATAATGGTTATGGATCTGCTTGGACCGAGTTTAGGCAATCGTTTTTGGAAATGTGCCAACCGGTTCAGTCTCAGGACAACGGCGCTTCTGGCGCTCGGGATGGTGAGATTCATTGGCGCTTGTAGCTATACACCGAACTGAGTGAGACTGTGGCCTGCAGCTCGACGCCATCGAGTACATTCATTCTCAAGGGTTCATTCACCGCGACATCAAACCGGAAAACTTTGTGCTCGGACGCGGAACTAAATCACATGTTGTACATCCGGTCGATTTTGGACTTGCGCGTCGCTGGAGGCATTCGGCGACAGCTGCCCCGGTGCCCTCTTCAACTGTTGAAGGAGGGTTGGATGTCATTGGGACGCTACATTTTGCATCTGTACATGCCCATTATGGGCAAGGTATGCCGTCCATGCCCTTCTACCTATGTATATACACTGATCTCTGGGCACAGCACAGACGCGTCGGGATGACCTTCATGCCTTCGCTTACACAACGCTTCTGTTCGCTCGTGGCAGTCTTCCATGGGACCATATTCGAGGAGGGACGCGAAAGCACTCCGCACGACGGATTCTCGAGAAGAAACTCTCATGGACTGCAGCACGGCTTTGTCAAGACCTTCCACCCGAGCTTGAAGCGCTCTCTAGCTATTGTTTTGGCCTTGGGGTCAACGAGGAACCTAAATACAACCTGTTACGCGACAAGCTGGCTGCAATCGCCAACTGCGAAAGGTTGACTGCGGACGCGAAGTTCGAATGGGAGGAGCCAGGTTGGATAGGTGAGTGTTATACTGTAATATCCACTTACTTACACCTAAATGTGATATGCAGCTTCTCCTAGATTCCCGCCCGCAGCTCCGTCGCTGAAACACGTGGCCCCGCCATGCATAAAGCGGGGGGATGTCGTGCTTTTGAAAGTTATTCCAGATAGTAGCCTTGACTACCAGACTCCCCCACGCCCGTTCGACCCAAGCTTTTTTCCTCATCAGACTTTCCATGGCGTTGAACATCAGTTTCCCTTCCGCCCCGCCGTGGTACGCAGGGTCATCTCGAAGGAATATGATCCCATGTATTTCACATTGGTGGTCTACCCCCTTATACGGCGCAGCAGCTTCAATGGACTTTCTACGCGTCGCAGTCGCTGTTTCCTGCCGATGGAAACACTTATTGAAACTGCTAGCGGGATAGACGTAGCCTGTGATGATATATTCTTGTATCAAATCACCTTGCCGAGCATATTCAAGATCGAATACGATCAGGTAAGAGCCTTTGTAATTGAATCGCTTCTTATGTCTTACTGGTATTGTCGTAGGCAGGAACTATGATATCCCAGCTGTCAGTACCCGAATCCGTCCTTGCAAGGCTCGAAACCGAGCTTTTCAAGCTTAGAGTTCCGTACGGACTTATATACGACTCTGACGACGAAGAGACACGCATCAACCGAAGCCGTCTACCGAACCACTGGGATCAGGGGAGCTATGTCATGGAAATGCGACCATGTCGTACAGCTGACCTCTCCGGCGGGACACCGGTCGATTTTAGTGGCATGAACGGGTGGGTTTCAGAACTTATATGTGTTGAGGAGGTGAGGAATCTGGAGGATAACGAAATGTGAGCACCGCCTTCCTTTTGAGCGATTACTGCTGGTTGAACCTTGACTTTCTGTGTAGCAGTGACTCGGACTCAGACGAAGATACAGAGTTCTGGGATTGGCCACGGGCAATAGATCGACGATTGTCGTGTACAGTACACTGAGTACAGACGGCCGTGTATCACCTGGTTCCTCAGACATCAGTTCTTCTGTTCATCTTTTCCCACCCGCGCTTGAAGTCGACACAGTTCCTGCTCGCTCTCGTCACGTTTCGTCTCTTGTACCCAGGCCTCAGCTGATGCACATACACACCACAATTATAATACATCTGCAGCGCCTTGGAGCGACTAGAAACTTGAACAGCAGCTAGCACAAGAGCCCGACTCACATCCAGGGGTGCCCCCCTTTGGCAGTAGCTTTCGCAGGTCCTCACAGCTGTACATCTGCCGCGCGAGACGTGATAGGGTTTAACTCACCAAATAGAGAGCGTGCCTCATCGACATCGGCCCGACCAGGGTAAACGTGTGTGGGCGTGAGCGCAAGCTGATGTCGAGGTTGAGTCCCGGATCCTTGTTGCAAGGGCAAGGTGTCATGTGGTAGGAGAAGGTAGAGGTAGTGGTGAACAAGGCGAGGTTGGGCAAGACAGACATTGATGACTACTGGTTGGCCAGGTGTAAACTCGGGGAAAAGGATAAAACGTCCAATGAACTGCAGCGTATGTAAATGGATGGCGCTATGTTTTCACGCTATCATAACCTATTATTAGATTACAGCCGATGGAGACATCGTGTATAGCGTCGCAGACGCGTGGTCACGGTGGTGAAATGTGGACGCGTTGTTTGAACATATTAATATTTGAGCTTGTCTACAAAACCAGTTATAGGCTCAGTACAAGTTTGACAAACGCTAACTCGAGCTTGAATGTCGCCTTTCTAGACCTTCTCCAGCGGTCCTCTGCATTGTCACGGACCCCTTTTATCAGGGCTCGTTCTTCACCGCCATCCGTCTGTGACCTGCTGTGACTCCTATGCGTCGATATCCTTGACTGAAGGGCTTACTCCGATCTGGGATATCGTTGAGCGTGATCCCGGCTGAGCATAACGGGGACAGATAGGCCACCTTCCGTCCTGCGGCCAGTCTTCACGCTTGAGAGCTCCTTATCATCAGAGCAACTTCAACATGGATGTTGGGCCACCACTTGAAGCCTTTCGTGACGTGCGGCGGATAGCAGCAGGCGGATTTGGTGCGCGCATCCGACTTTGGCAAAGTGAACGATTCCTGACCTTGAATACACAGGTGTCGTAGATGAGGGTGTTGGTCCCAACGGGGAGCCAGTGGCCATCAAAAAGGAGCTCGCGTCGGACAAAGTCACCCGGCCGAGTTTAGAACATGAATATCATGTCTATAAAGCCCTTGCTGGTCATGACTGCATCCTCGACGTCAAGGCCTACGGTCGTCTGCCTAAACACCACGTCATGGTTATGGATCTCCTTGGACCGAGTTTAGGTAATCGTTTTTGGCACTGCGCCAACCAATTCAGTCTGAAGACAACGGCGCGTCTGGCACTCGGAATGGTGAGGCTCATTCTCGCTGGTAACTATGCAATGAACTGAGACCATCGCCTGCAGCTCGACTCCATAGAGTACATTCATTCTCAAGGGTTCATTCACCGCGACATCAAACCGGAAAACTTTGTGCTCGGACGCGGAACTAAATCGCATGTTGTACATCCGGTCGATTTTGGACTTGCGCGGCGCTGGAGGCATTCGACGACTGTGTCCCCTTCGACTGTTGAAGGAGGGTCGGGTGTCATCGGTGCTGTACGCTTTGCATCAATCCATGCTCATCGCGGGCTAGGTATGCCTTCCCTGCCTTCCTGCCTATACATGCACACTGAACCAGGTTCAGCGCAGACGCGTCGGGATGACCTTCACGCCTTGGCTTACACGATTATTTTGTTCGCTCGTGGTAGTCTCCCATGGGACCATATTCGACGCGGAACACTAAAGCACTCTGCACGTCGGATTCTCGAGAAGAAGCTCTCGTGGACTGCAGCACGGCTCTGCCAAGACCTCCCACACGAGCTCGAAGCGCTCTCCAGCTTTTGTTTTGGCCTTGGGGTCAACGAGGAACCTAAATACAACCTGCTACGCGACAAGCTGGCTGTGATTGCCAACTGCGAGGGATCGAATGCAGACGTCAAGTTCGAATGGGAGGAGCCAGGTTGGACAGGCAAGTTTTGTATTGCATGTCCACTAATCCAGCCTGAATGTGAGTTGAGCAGCATCCCATGTACGCGAGCCTGCAGCTCCGTCTCTGAAACAGGTGCTCCCTCCCTCCATAAAGCGGGGCGATGTTGTGCTTGTGAGACTTAATCCAGATAAGAGTCTCGACTACGAAACTCCCCCACGCCGGTTGGATACAAGCTTCTTTCCTCATCAGACCCCTCTTGGGGTGGAACAGCAGTTTCCTTACCGTCTCGCGGTGGTACGTAAGGTTGCCTTAAAAAACGATGATGACATATATTTCACATTGGATATCTACCCTCTGGTGCGGCGCAGTGGCTTCAACGGACTTTCTACCCATCGCAGCCGTTCTTTCCTCCCGCTGGAAACACTTATTGACACCGCTACCGGGGTAAAAGTACCCTGCGATGATATATTTGTGTATAGACCCAACCCGTCGAGCATATTCCAGATGGAATATGAGCAGGTAAGACTCCTTGGCACCTCTGAATTGCTCACGATAGCTCACTAGTCTTGATGTAGGCAATAACTATTACTTCTCAGCTGTCTGTACCCGAACCTATCCTCGCAAGGCTCGAAACCGAGCTGGGAAAGTTTCGACCTACATACTCGCTTGTATACGACTCTGATGACGAGGAGACACGCACCATCCTACAGCGCCTACCAAAATGCTGGTTTCCGTGGATCTACGTCGTAGATATGCGATCATGCGACACGAGTAACATCTCATGTGGGACAGCGTTCGACTTCGGCGGCATAAACGGGTGGGTTTCAGAAATAATGTACGTTGAGGAGGCGAGGAAATTAGAGAATGGCGAAGAGTGAGCAGTGCCTTCATTCTCAGTGATCACCGCTGATTATCTTTACTTGTAGTAGTGACTCGGACGATGATGATGGTTATACAGAGTTCTATGATTGGCCGCAGGCAGCAGACCGACGGTTGTCGTGTACAGTACGAGCTTGAGCGAAAAATTGGCTTACGTAACTACGCACCATGTTCTTCAGCACTCTATCGTCTCCTCGGTACATGAGTCTATTGGTTGTCTTCGGAATCACTGTCTTTATTGTCCTACAACTTCTGCTCGTTGGTGAACAACGTCGCTTCATCCCAGCAAGACTATACGACAACCACGCCGCCGTTTATCGGAACCACACTCCAAGTCTTGGTGTTGCCTCAAGGATCTATGTGTTATCTCTTCCTACAAGAGCTGATCGACGTCAAGACATGGAGCACCTACGAAAAGCTCTCAATCTGCGCTGGACGTACATCGAGGCCATCGACGCAGAAAACTCGCTGGTCGAAACGATCATGAACTCTGTCAGACTCATCCGCGACACACACAACTCAGAGTTGCGATTTACCTGGCCTGATGACCTTCCACCTTTGGACGAACGTATCGACCCATGGGACCGCGGTTTTCTGACTGCTACCCCGCATCGCACGGACGCCAAACCAACTCGACATCAGCCCATGCCGTGTGCGACACAGAATAACAGTATCGTGCCCTACAAGCCCAGCCTTCCAGAGCATAGGATCCTCACGGCTGCCCGCGTAGCTTGCTGGTACTCGCATGCATCTATCATCCTCACGATAGCCAACGACCATACCCTTCTTGCCAACGACGCAGTCATCGTGCTCGAGGACGACGTCAACATGGAGCGGAATATCCATCAACGCCTCCAGCAGGTCTGGCCTTTCTTACCTGCCGATTGGGACATCGTGTATCTTGGTGCGAATCATCTTGCATGGAGAGCAGGCTAAGTTCTTGATTGATAATTAAATGTAGGTCACTGCTGGTCAGACGAGAGTGTCAACCCGGCTCTCAACGCGCACGAGAACTCCGAGACTATCAATGCGACCATTCCCGTCACCCACATTCACCCGTCAAGGAGCCCATTGTGCACTCACGCCTACGCTTTATCTCGGTCCGGAGCGCGTCGCCTGCTCCTTCATCTGCGTTATCCACCTTTCGCATATTCTCGGTCTATCGACAAGGCAATGTCATGGCTCATCCAGAGCGGACGGCTGAAGAGTTTTTCCATCGTTCCGAGCATCGTTGTGCAGAGGAAGGCCGGGAAGAGCGATATCATGTATGGGAAGGGAAGTACATGGAGAAGTACGCTGGTAGATGGCGTATTTGAGAACTGAGCGAGCACTTGGAGCATTGCACATGTATAGTACATCAAGATAATAGTGAAGTTATTGTACAATTAGATCAAATTAGATAGCCATGATATTCGCCGTGTCTCATCCTCTTTAGAAAGCTATCCTGCACCAGCGTTTATGCTCTTTCCACGCAAGCTTTTGGCTACAGCTGAATCAGCAGCGATAAGACAGTCGATAAATAACGATCATACCATTCCGGTCCACAATAATACTGAATTTTACACCTGTTTTGCTGTAAGCACCCGACAACACGAGACCAACACTGTTAAAGACCTTGAGCACAAGCTTAAATCCCTGTTCTTGTAAACACCGCAGTGCGAACAAGACCGATAATGTTTACTTTGCCACTCAGAATCTTCGAAGTGAATTCTTGTATCTCTATCGCCCTGCACTCGGTTCCGAACAGTCTTCGGCACAGGAACAGGAGGGCTTTCTGGATCCTGCGCGCGGATGCTATCGACCTTGTCTATATCGCTGCTAAGCAGGCAAGGTTCCACAGTTTGAGGGGTCACAGTGAAGATCGGCGGGAAGATTTTTTCGGCGAAAAAGG
This sequence comes from Lyophyllum semitale, assembly GCA_018851285.1. Lineage (NCBI taxonomy): Eukaryota > Fungi > Basidiomycota > Agaricomycetes > Agaricales > Lyophyllaceae > Lyophyllum > Lyophyllum semitale. Next base: position 14,806 of record JABCKH010007887.1, on the reverse strand, counting down.
TGAACAGAGGTTGCTCAGCGCTGTGCAGGAAACTTTTGTCGAAACCCCAGTTCGGGTCTTCTAGTTGATCTTCCGTCACATATGTTGCACGGACCCTGCATACGATTTCTAGAAACGAGATGTGGGCAAAAAGAGGGCACGTACCACTCCGTTGGCGTGTCGTCATGAAAGATGCACATACACATCGCCATGAAACGGTGTGCGTGCCACTTCGTTAATGCTGCGTAGTCTTCATGAGAAAAGCCTGGTTTATCTGCATATGTACATTAGGAAACGAGCATTCAGCCTTAAACTTTGCGCTTGCCAGATGGAGGAGGAAAGACCATAACCAAGAGGCATTTATCCACGAAGAGATCCGTAAATACCAGGTGTCCCCAATCTCTCTGGCATAAGATTTAAGTCTAACATGTGCGATGAATGAGCTGATTGGACCAACCTCACGCTTTGAGGACGCCTTCACAACCTATGAAAGCCAACGTTTAACATCAATATATTGTTAGTGGTATCGAAGATCACATACCTCATATACTGACATAGTGAAGAACCACGGCCCGCGTTTAGTCTTGAAGTCCATCACACCGTTTGTTGTTGGATCCATCCACTCAACCACCTTCCTTCTTGGATAGTAGGCTTCAGGGCTGAGAGTCGCTGGTGTTTTCAAAAACATATCCCGGGTAAGTAGCCATGATCGACTTGGCTTTCCGTGTCCTGCGAGTTTGGTACATCGTGGTAGCCGCACAAGTCTCCTTGTAATTCAACCTGATCAAGGGGCTTAGGCTATATGTGTAATGATAGGTCAAGCAATTCAAAAAATAGCACGGACAGACTAGATTACTTACTCGGTGAACTGGAGAGGTCCGCCATTCATCCACAAATCATCTGCGTAAGGCATATTATACAATTCGCAACTAGGAACGATTTGACGTGGAATAGAATGGCCCGAGCAGCCGCAGGCTCAGGACACAAGCGATGCGCTGCGCTAAGTATGAACCTGGTATGAACGCAACACGAACGCAACACGATTGCAACACGAACTTTGTTGCGGAATCTGAAATGGACTCATGGCCAAATAAGCGCGCGCCCGATCTGGAGCCCCCGATGATACCCCATCGGTGCATATCTAGCAAGTACCGCCAGCCAGTGTGGTCAGTCGCACCGCCCTCATAAGTACTCGGGGAGGAAACCACATAGACACCTGCCGTGGAGGATCACAAGATTTGAAACTTGAAAGGTGAATATGCATTTGGACATCATGTATCCTAGAGAGCTAGTAAAATTATTATGGCATCTCTGCCTCCTAGAAAGCTACCCTACACCAGCGTTTATGCTCTGACCATGCAAGTCTTTGGCTACAAGTACATCAAATTAGCAGCGAGAAAAGTTCTTGATAAATGAATGATCGTACCATTCCTTTCCACAATAAAAGTGGAGTTTGCATCTAGAATGATTCTTCTATCAACGATAACGGGGCATAAGAGCGAAGGTGTTACAAACCTCGCGCATAATTTCAGACTACTGTTAAAAGAGACATTACAAGACGCGCAACTGCGATAATGTTTGCTTTGCCACATGGAATCTGAATCTCCAAAGTGGGGACGCGTATCTCTAGTGCCCGTCAACCGGTTCCGTATGCTGTCTGGCACAGGAACAGAAGGGCTCTCCGGATCCTGTGCGCGGACACTATCGATCTTGATTATGTCACTGGGAAGCAGACAAGGTTTTACAGTCTGAGGTGTCACAGTAAAGATCGGCGGAAAATTTCGTTTTGGGAATCAGGCCAATGAAGGCTTTGCGGCGCTGTGCAAGAAGCCCTTGTCAAAATGGAAGTCCGAGCGGTTGAGTTGATCTTCCGTTACATATGTCGCGCGTACCCTATACACGATCTTTAGGGACGACGATAAGAGATGAGGAACGTATTTACCACTTTAATGGCGTGTCATCGTGGAAAATACACATGGACATAGCCATGAAACGATGAGTGTGCCACTTTGTCAATGCTGCGTAATCTTCATGAGAAAAGCCTTCTTCATCTATAAATGGCAATTAATTAGGAAGCGATTACTGTGTCTTCAAGCTAAATAATCACCAGAAGGTGGCGGTAGGACCATAACGAGGAGACATCGGTCCAGAAGGACATCCGTGAAGGCCAGATGTCCCCAGTCTCTCTGCAGCGGAAGATTTCAAGTTATTTTTGAAATAAAAGCATCAACGGTTTTGTTAGACTGATCTCACGCTTTGAAGACGCCTTAACAATCTATAAACCAACTATTAACATCGGACGTATTGCTTGCATGGAGGGACCGCAAAACGGCATACCTCGTATACGAACATAGTCAAGAGCCACGGCGAGCCGCCTTCTGTCAGCCCGTTTATTCTCATCCACTCAACCACCTTCTTTCTTGGATAGAAGGCTTCAGCAAAGAGTACTCCTGGCGTTTTCATGAATTGATCTGCTGTATCCATAATCTTCTTGGCCCTTCGCATCTTGCGAGTTTGGAACAGCGTGGTAGCCGCACATTCCTCGCCGTACTCCATCCTGAGCAGCGGGCTTAAACTAGGGCTTAAAATATTATATCAAGCGATTCGAGAGGGAATTTCAATTGGATTAGAACAGTACTTACTCGGTGAGCTTCAGATGCCCGCCATTCATCTGCATGTCATCGACATGCGGCATGTTTACACACGAGTTGCAACTGGAACTGTGACGCGAAAGAAAGGTTGAACGATGTCGTCCTGGACGCCGCCGTAGCGAAGCGAGACATGTATGGCCTCCTACAGGCTACATCACTAGAAACTCCCTGCAACTCCTAATAGTAAGTGATTGGCCCCATGTGGATATCATCTAGGTACCACGCGGGCACTCCAAATCCAATCAACTTGAATTTGTTGAACGCACATGAATATTTGTGCTTTATTATCACAGACAGCGATGAGTGTACGAACATCTCAATCCCAAATTCTTCGATGCAAGGTCCTCGAGTCCGTCTATTATTCGTTGTCTCACGGAGGATAAGAGCACTCGTATTGCTATGGCTGAGATCGTTGGCAGATGAGCGGGAAAGCCTGGGAGAGCTAGCGGACCACGGCGAAGAGCGGCGGGTGTGTGTTGACTCGGAACGTTGAAAGCCAATCACGTTATAGTAGTGACAGATGCTTTTTTAGCCTATAAAACCTCTTCGGCTCGTACTCCTCCCAGCGAACACCATCTGAACGAAGCCTCTACGACTACTTCATCTGTTTGAATGGCTGTGAGGGAGGAAAAGACTCATCAGGCCGCGGACGAGGACTCGTCGCAAACGTCAACAGTGCCAGGCTTTTTCGCCTGGATTCTGCCCGCCCTCCGTTCGCCACGCACTATGAAGACCTGGATTCGATGTTGTGTAGCGCTTGCTGCGACGCTAGTGTTGCTGGTCTCCAGAAAGACATTGAATAGCCTCGGTCAGGCAGCCTTCTTTGCAGGGTGAGTTGACTGTTTCTGTTCCTGTCGCGTGTAGTGCACTCTAAACGGGTTCATTCTTGTAGCATTATGGCAGTGATGATGCCGCCTTCGGTTGCTCTTTCGTTGTTCGTTTTCGGAATCGTCACGCTACTGCTGGGTAAGTTGAGGTTTCATGCGGCAGAGGTCATTCCTCATACTTATTCGCGGACCGACAGGCATGCTGATCGGGTGGGCATGGGGAGCTGCTGCGATGGCGGCGGGACTATCAGTGAGAGATTCAACACTTCTAGCACGGCAACAGCAACAGGCTCAGGCGTCGTACGTTACCTCGCCGTTTTCCACATTCTGAAACTCACCATTGTCTAGATTGGTTAAAGGTATCCCTCAAGCCGTTCAATTTCAGCAGTTCGTGTTCCACGGTTTGTTCTTGGATCCAAGGTATGAGAAGGACGCTCTCCCGGGGAAGAAGTGTTGTCCTGATTTCTGACAGAACGTCGGCCGTATATGGGGCATTTTTTTTCGTTGGAACATTCGCTCTTGGTACTTTGAGGGCCTTCATTCCCAAGCTCGCCTTTTTAAGTATTTTTGGAACTATCAGTTTAGACATTGTGGGTGTTTTCTCACCCAGATTGTCAAGATTGTTGACGCTTTCCTTAGATATGTCTCTATGGACCTTGTATGTGCATAGCGTATGAATCTGATGCTAAATTCAACCCCCCGTGTAGCGTTCCCCACCGCCCAATATACACTTTCAAAGATATTCATCCTCCCAGCATGCTACTACGCTGCTATTGCTATAGCCACGCTCGTTCTCATATTCCCGGAATCCTTGAATCATGTCTGGTTGTAAGTCTGACAGAACTCATTCGGATCCCCACTTATCACTCATCATCATCGCAGGACGGCACTAGAGGATGACTTCATCGAGGCAAGTCCTACCCATCTCCACTTACTCTCAGCTCACCCCTTACAGCCTATGGCACAAATCCTATCCCATCAATCACGAGCGCTCAACTCCACCCCTTCTGATCACAAGCCCTGGGCAGAAGTCATGGAGAAGGGCCAGGAGGCCCGCCAAAAGCTCATCGCCGGAACCGACCAACTTCTCGGGCAAATCGGCACCGCAGACCTCGAAATCTCTGTCGGGCGGCTCGGCCCAGGCGACCTACAGCGCATTAGTAGCGAACTGAAGTCCCTCATGTTCCGTGCCACGTGAGTCTAATTTTTTAACAAGGTATAGATCCACGTTTACACCCCGCCAGCGCCCTCCATGCGTTCCTGATCTTCGTGCACAACGTGAACAGCTTACATGCCAAAGACGACGCCGAGTCCGAGTCCGAGTCCAATCCCAAAGCAGGCATGGATCGCTACATCAGGCTCCATAGGCAGGTCCGCGAGCGCGAGGCTAAGCTCGGGCACGACTTTGATAATCTTGTGCCCATTCTGGAATCATCTTCCGCGAATCTGCGCAACGCGTCCGAGGCCGCGGTCGCGGGCATACGGGAGTGGTTCCGAGACTGCAACAGCAGGCGCTGGGCGTTTTTGTCAAAATACGATGCGGCGAAGAGCGAGGGGCAGCATGCGGCGCTGGTGGCCCAGTTAGCGGCGCTGGAGGAGGCCCTGTTGCAATATCGGGAGGTGGACAGGGTGCAGTTGCTCAAGCCTTTTGAGCGGTTCTTCGACAAGGTTACGGGGAAGAGGTTGAAGTCGGACATCGGCGATAGGAGTACGGAGAAGTTTGCTGCAAGGTCTGTTACTATGTTTTCATCTTGGGTGTGCATATTGTGGTGCTCAGATCCTCATAGATCTCTATACATTTGTTTCGTGTTTTCCTACGCGCTGGACGCTTTCGCGGACCGCCTCGCCAAATTCATGACCATCGTCGTCGACCTCGACAGCAAGCGGCCCAAACCACGACTCTGGTGGCCCAGTGGCTTTGGCAAATTGGGGCGAAAGCTAAAAAGCAGGCGCGCGGTCGTCAAACAAGCCCTACCGCTGGCTAACGGAACTTCTGATGATCCTACGTTATTTGACGATCACGTGGAGGAGAGCGACGACGACGATGAGCCAGAGGAGGTCAAGCAAGTATCGAAAGCAAAGTCTTACGGTACGTGATGCGATGTCTTACTGATGGCCTTGTTTACTGATCTTGCTGCTTTTTTGTAGCAAAAAACCCGGATGCCCTCCCACCAAGCACAGCGCCCGGCCGCTTCTTCCTGAAGCTCGGAAATGCTTTGAGATTCTTCAGGTCTCCAGAGGGGATATTCGGTCTCAGAAACGGCGTTGTATCGGTCGCGTTATGGATCCCCTCCGTGTGCAGGTCGACCGCTTGGTTCTACTATGCGAACCGGGGGCTTTGGGCACTGATCATGGCACAGGTGCGTGTTCCTCTCAACTCGGATATGATATAGGCGAATCTGATATTGTGCGTCCTTACAGCTCGGGCTAGCTGTCTACGCGGGCGACCAGGTAAACATTGAGGTATTACCCTGTTTTAAGCATCGACTTACCTTTGTTAAGATTGCAGGCTTTGTTGTACGCATTACCGGCACCCTTATTGGCCTGGTTGGTAGGTCATCTACCGTTCTTCAATGTTCCATGATGTCGTTAACTGTTGGCATAGTTGGCATGGTGGTGTGGTACATCGGAGCCGGGAGAGGGGACGGTAACCCCTACGGTATTGTCATAGCTGCTGTGAGCTCTCTTTATTCGTGATCATCTGAACACACTTCTAATACAGCCTCCTGACATAGACGGTATTCACGGCTCCGCTCATGTTTGCGAGGCTCGCTTCCCCGCCTCAACAGATGATGCTTTGGGTTATGTGTGGTGTCACTGTTGTCCTTGGTCGGTATCGTCGTTTTACTTTGGTGGTCGTTCTGCTCTAACTGAGAGAACTCGTGTAGTTGTGGGTTACAGTTGGATCGACCAGCACTACCCCGTTGTGGCCAATTCTGGTATCGGGGTCTCAATTGCATGGAAGCGAGCGTAAGCAAAGAAAACTTCTGGCAGAAAAGAGTTCCCCTCATCTATGTTGTTTTAGGCTTCTCGTGATAATCGGTTTCACGGCTGGCGTGCGTTTTATCCATGGTCGTTTATGAAGAACTATCTGCTCATCTTAATACTAATCTAGTTCATCGTTATGATGTTCCCACATCCCTCCTCATCCCGCACTTTGGTCCGCAAGACTCTTGCTGCCACCATCCACAAGCTCAAAGAAATTCTCGCTGTTGATGTTGAAGCAATTCTCGCTGAGGAAGCACGCGCGCGCGCGGGATACCAGGAGAATGTTCCTTTTGTCGGGGAGGGATCTCACCAAAAACCATCGCCGAAGGAACAGCGTGTTCTGAGGATTGCCCAAAAAGCTCTTGGTGTCGCTGTAAGTGATTTCGAAAATGGCGTCATCTGGGATGGACTCATGTTGTTCGGTATGCTAGACACGTCTCCAAGGTCTTGCTCCATCGCTTCAAACCGCGCGATTTGAGCCCCAGCTTCAGTGCGTTATCAAATCCGAATACTTTAAACACTTTGCTTATATGCTTGTAGAGGGAAATGGCCTCATGCGCAGTATGCAGCTCTTTATGCCGTACAGTATGTCCTTCAACAGGCAACATGGTGGTGTGCTAACAGAGTGTGCGAAAAGAATGAAACTACTCGCGTCGCTTATGCTCTTTACCGGAGCATTCGTTCAGTTGGATCCCAAGTGGTGCAGCACCATTATTCACCAAGTAAGCCCTCATGATAATCCGATCTCGAGCATTCTCTCATGGTTCACTGATAGTCACCTTACTTCAACCCATACCTGGTAAACTTAGAGTTCAATTTCATATATTCCTCACTGCTGATGCCCCACATCATGGTCACCCCTGCAGCTTTCCGACATCTTTGCAAAATTCACTATTCTCTCCCTCGCCTTAGCCGGTGCACGCCCTCTACCCCCATCCCTGCCCAGATTACGCAATCGTGTGATCTATCATGAACGTATGGCACCGCCGATGCCACCACCCACCCCTGGGACTAAAAACACATCCGAAGCAAGCTCCTCGGATACTGACACCGAGCTCGACTTGGATTTTGCGGCAGAGAAAGTTGATGGGTCCAGCCTCGGATTTGAAGAGCTGACGTGGGATCTCCTCATGGTGAGCACAATATTGGCAGTTTCTCTGGCGTTGCGTAGGAACTGATCGAGATTTTCAGGATCCACAGCTACCTGCTCATGCCACTGGTGAGTTGTTACTGCAACTTCTCTGAACCCTTGTATCGACACGGCTTCGGTGTTAGCGTTAGTGGCGCTGTCAAATGTCATAAATGTAACCATTATATTCCTTTGTTCTGTCCAGACGCTTACTGACACTGCCTCCGATAATCATGTAGATGGTTGACGAGATGGCCGTTATCGTTCGTGACCTGTGCGGACAGATGTCGTTCGAGGGCCTTGCAGAATATCAGAATGAATGGATAGGGAGAGAGGAGAAGGCCATTGGTGGGGATTTTTCTCATAGAATGGGAATTCGTTGATGTATTCCTTGAGCCGTGTATGTATGAGTACTTTATTTATGTAATATCCTGTGCAACACAATATCACTGATATAACCTTTGCGACGGCGATGTAAATTTCGACTCCTTGTAGTTAGAATAGCTGGCGCTGATAATCCCTTGAGCTTGGAAGTTGGATGCATGATACAGTAGTTCGTTCATCCCAAACGATGCGTCGTGCACGTGGAATGCTAAAAATGGAACAACAACTTCAAGTTGAAGCGTCGTTACAATCATTGAACCTACCTTCATCTACTTTCACAACAGCTATTCAGGCGATATTATTGGATAGCGGTTCATCCAGAATATTCGGGCAAGGTTTATAGACCCTGGTGACACCTGGCGGCAGGTTACAGCCTCACCTTGTAAGTCTTTGTAAGTATGACCGCCACGTTCTGTTGAACAATTGGTGGTCGTGACAACCAAGTAATATCAACTGAACGCCAATCGCTGAAGCATATTACAATGGTAATCTTGTACTTCTGGCAGCCTGCAATACCCATAACAACTAAAGTGAGTTATCTTGTTTCTAACGTCCTATAAAACGATGTACCAGTCCAAGTGGTACTCTTCACAACTCCCATGTCATATCGACAACGCACACTCCCCAATGAGCTTATATACACCATCCTCGAGTATGTCGCAGACCAGCCCCACGGCTTCAGGACCCTCGCCTCTATCATGCCAGCCAACTCGCAGGTCCGCGACATATCTCGTTCTCTCGTGTACCGCGAACTGCAAATCGAGCCTGTAAACGCCAGATATGAAGCCCAAATCTTCAATCCAGATATTGCCTGGCATGTGCGAAACCTGTACCTCCAATCTCATTGCAGCCTCGCCCAAAAATGGCTCAATGACACTAGGGGTCTCTGTCGCATCCTAGCCCACAGTTTTCCAAGGTTACAGAAGCTCGGGCTTGGATTCATCACCTGGTCGTGCATTTCGAACAGAAACAAAACGCGGCTCATCGACTTAACGCTTCTTCCTACTTTCGAGTCTTTCCAGGCAATTGGCGTTACCGAGTTGCCCCTCGCCTTGTTCACGGGCATGAAAGGGCTCAAACATCTCGAAGCTTATTCCATCACACTGTCTACCGAGCCAGTCGCACTACCGCACTATACCGGCCGACGGTCACATCTGGACACACTCACACTTGGTTTCGAAGGGCGCGATCGCCCAGACATTTCTTGGCCACAGCAAGTGCAGGGCATCGTTAGCCTCTTGGACCTCATTCGCAGCACTGCATCACCGATTAGCTTGACCAGGTTACGTGTCATGAGTATCAACTTACAGCTCGTTACGACTTTTCGACCTAGTCTTTGCCGTACTCTTCAAGACTGCTCGGCGACGCTCCAATCTCTCAAGATTCATGCGGGTGGAAACCGTATGTAACCACTTCTGGCGTCCTGCAAACTTTCGCACATTGACGATCTTTTTCGTTCAGATGAGTACACGGATGCCGGCTTGACGGCAACAAATGAACGACTGGATCTAAGCCACCACACAGCGCTGAAGTCGATCATAGTTCAAATAGGACCCGTAGAAAGGGATCGGCTCGATTTCCTAATCCACACCCTCAATACGCTCGGCCCTTCGACCCCTCTGAGGGAGCTCACGATCTGCCTATTCCACGACCCCACGACTCCACCTTTGCTCCGGTCAACAAGGTGGGCACATTTGGACGACGCTTTCGCCCGCCTTCGGAAGTGTTATCTGCACAAAGTGAAATTCGTGCTTCTCGTGTGCTCTTGCGAGTGTGTTCTGCCGCAACGCTGCCATCGGTGTAGTCTAGAACGCCAATACGGACAGGCGATCGTGGATAGCTTACCGCGCTTGCGCTCTGCGGGTGCCATTGATGTGATAAAGACGTCACATTGTGAGTACTTCTGATAGCGACCCATTTATGAACTTTTGTTAATGGGATTCCTTCTATAGGGAGCATCGTAGAATTCTTTCAGGTCCCTGACAGACCAGATATCTGGAAGAATGCAATATCCTTTTGGCCTGGCCCTACCGCACAGTGATGAGACAGTTGTGTACCGTTGTCACGCACCGGACTTCCTTTTATATATATATATGTCGGTAAGAAATGATAGCTGTACCTAACCATGAACGTCGTCTTGTACTATTATGATACCTAACAAATTGTCGCCAACCGGACTTCCTTTTTTTTGGTCTGTACAGAAATGATAGTTGTATCTAGCATGAATGTTGTCTTGTACGATTATGATACCTACCTAATAGCTATGGACTTTTGATATACGCCCCCAATATGAATACCTGTGGTCTCAGTTTCTAGTCATGTTCCCAACCAAGTGTACGAGAGCTCCAGGCTCGTCGCCTAGTGATCGACATCGCAGTAATATGTATGGTAACGCCAGCTCCATACACGAAGCAAATAGTGAATTAGGTAGGTATCAATTTGCCGGCGGTGGTATTAGGATCTGGCACCAGCTATCGAAATGAATCTTGATTGCATGCTCATTTCGCCTACGATCCTCACCTCGGCCTCAGACAGACCGAGCCCCAATGGCTGCGGCGCCATCAGAAGCGCATATTCGGCGAGCAGGGATGTACGGAAGGGCAGGACGTCGTCTGTCTGGAAAGAGCAACATCTCAGTCCACAACACCTCTGAAGTTCATAGAAGGTCTTACACAAATAGCAATGGGATGTCCATGTTTCAAGTAATGTTTTATATGATGGCAGTCCAGGGCGGAGACGGTTTTGCACCTGGGGTTCTAATCAGGAAAGACTCTATTATGATACGAGGTATGGAGGTGGGGACGTACAGAAGATTGGAGCTTAGGCAGATCTCTATGCAAATGTTCTTCTCCGCCACCATTTTTTTCGCTGCATCATCTAGGAAGGTAGCGTGTCCTAGTCGATGCGCAGAGAACGACAGCAACTGCAATGTTTCCTGAGGTGGGTTTTGCGCTGTCTGACGAACGAACTCCGTATGATGCAAGCATCCAAGAAAAACAGAAAGGAACACGCACCTCTGCTATATGAAGAGTGACGCCTAAGCCTGCGTCCTTTGCTTCATCGAAGTATTTTCGGAACAGGTCCATATCTCCCGCCATGGGATCACCGCAGAGATCAACACCAACGACTGGTTCTCTCTCCGCCTTCAGCTTCTTCGCAAGATCCAAGCACTCGCGCAAAACATCTTCTCCCATCCGCCTGTCCAGGCTGACGATAAGTCCCACCCGCTTAATCCCTCCATAATGGTGCAGCTCGCCCAAAACAACCCTCAGATACTTCTCCCGTGTCATATCCGGCGTCTCTCTAGGAGTTGTGCGTAGCTCTAGATACGTGCATTGCGGATATTCGCCATCGAGGAATGAGCTCAGCACGGCACGGGCTGCGCGGCTCAGAGCCGATTGACTAGATGTGACAGCATAGATCGCTGGGAAGAGGGTGAAGAAATCGGAAATTACATCGAAAGAGGGCCCCCTGAGAAGCTTTGATATGCCTGCCTGGACGGTATCGTTCGATAAAGGCTTCGAAGCGAGCGATGCAGACGAGAGGTACTCGCGCGCAAGCTCCTGAAGGACCGTGATTGGGATTGACCCGTTTAGATGAGCATGGAGCTCTGCTTTTGGGAGTGTTTTAATGAATGTTATCTGCTCTGAAGTTAAGGCTTCAAGAGCTTTCGCGGCTGGCCCTGCAATGAACATTTATTGCCTTCTCAGGCGGCACGGGCCTATAGTTGGGAGCCTGGAAAGAGTCCGAGAGAGCAGCGAACGAAATACCTCGCCTAGGTGGGGGTGAGAGCTATGGTGGCAAAAGCACACTCTGTTCGAATACGAACATATAAACTCGAGTTCGAGTCAGAAGCAAGTCAGAAGAGTACCGAGTGCAATGAACTCGGCAGGACCCGGCCCGTTGATGCAACGCGCCCACCCGTAATCAGCGACTACATACTCGACGCCTAGCAGTGCCAGTAAAACATGAAGCAAGAGAAGTCTCGGGTCATCAATGCACACCCTTGGATTCGTTCGGCGATGCACACGGTGTTCCTGTCGTTTTAAGCCTTCCATTCCGAACCGTACACCTTCACTCTCTGGGATCGCGCCTTAACACTCCCTCTTAAAGGTTGCCTAGTATCAACAAAATAGAAAAGGACGAGGTGCGAATCACGTCCAGTTATGAATTACTACTAATAGTTCTTGACTTTCGACATGCAGATACCCATCAGCGAGCGGTACCCAAGCAGAAGATCTATCTTGTGTTAGACTTAGACTCACAAGACCCGATAAGGGTATTTCTCTTTATTTCCTTTTCCGTATCGCTTATTCCTTACGCCACGCGATGTGGTCTATTCCTACGCAATCCCGCTATGCGGTATTTGCTAGTCTTTGCATGAACCTTATATCTTATGTTATAGTCCCATTATCCACAAGCTTTTCCCTCAGTCGTCTTAACACCTTCGTGTCTGGACTCTGAGGGTGAGCTAACTTACCTATATCTTGTTTGACATATTACTCACTGTACCTGTAGCTTACGTTACGTTATTCTCTGCAGGTACTTAATACAGTCGTCTTAACACCTTCGTGTCTGGACTCTGAGGCTTACGTTACGTTATTCTCTGCAGGTTATAGGGCCCCGCTAGCGCTTTGAATACAACAGACACTTTGAGACGAACTCAAAACTTTTACCACGGCAACTACTCCGTATACCTTACCTCCACAATACATTCATTTTATCCACACCAACACACACTATGTCCACTGGAGGATCCAACAACCCACCTACATGGGCTGATGAAGATAAATTCAATGGAATGAACTTCGTCGGCTTTAAAACCCGACTCCTCATCACCGCGTGTGCTCGCGGCGCTGAAGGATACTTAAACGGGACCACCAAAAAGCCTTCACTACTAGCCGTTGGCACACTTCCAGCTACCACTACACCCCCAGCCGTCACCGCACTCCCAGCTGACGCAGCCACTACTGTACTTCCAGCCGCCGCCACACTTCCAGTGCCTACGGACTGGTCGTCAACATCCCCCTCCCCACAGGAATGGGGAGCGCGAGATGCCTGGGTCCTTCTCCTTATCATGAACAATTCCAAGAACCCTATTGGTCTAGGCATTAAAATGAATGGGACGGCCGCCGAGGCATGGGACTCACTCGTTGCGACATATGGTGATGACTCTGAGTTCGCGGCCGCATCTTCCGAGAAGGATCTGCGATCCATGACCCTCGAAGAAGGAGCGGACTTCCCATCGCACATCACAGCTATGCGCGAGAAATGGAACGAGGCAAATGACAAGGGCGCGAACATCCTTGACAAGGAGTTCCGTACCATTGTACTCGCCTCCATGCCGCCAACCTGGAACATCCTCGTATCCACCCTGTACACCACCAAAACCTCCGCCCAAGCCATTGTGAGTTTGTCGTTACACTGGGACCGTCTCAAGAGTCAGAAAGCAACCGTCGCCAGTACGACAGCACTCCAGGCAAGGTCCCACCATCATTCCCACTCCAACAAGTCCGGCCTCGTCTGCATTAACACCAATTGCAATCAAACCGGACATACGATCGAAAATTGCTACTGGAAAGGGGGAGGAAAGGAGGGTCAGTTCCCAGCAAATTTCCGTAACAGGGGACGTACCACACAAACCACCGTTACTACTACCCCTACCGCAAATCTCCCCTCGCCTCCACGACACAGAACTCTGCTGAGTCGCGCGTTACGTACGCACTCTCAGCACTCATAGCTCAACAAGCTGAAGGCCTCGAGGATGCATTTGCCCCTGCTGCATTCTTCGACCTCGCGAACAATTACCTCTCCATGCAAACCAACGCCATGTCTGCCTCTAGCACCATCCCTACATTCGTGGATTCTGGCGCGAACGATCACTGTTTCATCGAGAAGTCAAATTTCACAGCATACAAAATGTTCGACTTACCGCGCCAGGGGCAGGCTGCAAATCAAGGGGCTTTCCAGATCCTTGGAAAGGGATTAGTAACGAAGACAGTAGTCGCAAATGGCGTACCTTCCGACCTAGCCTTCAAATCGGCTCTCCACACACCGGATCTCGCAGCAAACCTCATATCTGTTAGCAAGTTCGACGCTGCTGGTTTTACCATTACCTTTGCGGGAGGTCGAGCCACATTCATCGACCCAAAGGGGAGGGTATTCATGGTTGGGGAGTGTGTAAACGGGATGTACCGTCTCGACACCAACCCACAAACACCGCGATCACCGGTTCGAGCCATGGTTGCTCGCTCCTTGGACATTCCCGTCAACCTTGACGTGTGGCATCGGCGTTTCGGACATGCCGGCGTAACAGGCATTCGCACGTTGGTGAAGAAGGGGCTTGTGGACGGGCTCCACGTGAAAGGAGACCTGGAGGTACATGGGTTATGCGAGGACTGTGTGTACGGGAAACATGCAGCCCGGCCGTACGACAGAGAAGTCATACCTGAGACGGAGACCAACCATCGCGCCCATTTTGACTTATGGGGACCAGCCAGTGTCAATTCACTTGGTGGCGCGCGTTACATGATGCTCGGTGTTGATGGAGGTTGTACGTACATGTCAGGGTACTTCCTCTCGAAGAAGGACGCTATTTCCACTCTGTCGGCCTTCAAAATCTACCACCGGGAGTCGGAGCGCCAGACTGGTCACAAGCTCAGGGTTGTAAGGATCGACGGAGGGCGAGAATGGCTGAACCACCAGTGGTTCGAGTACTGTAATGAGCATGGTATCGTCCTGGAGATCAGTACCCCCTACGCACACGCACAGAACGGTCTCGCAGAACGCTCGATACGCACCATCATCGAGGCTGTCCGTTGCATGCTCGCTGACAGCGGCATGGCCAA